>LNAC01001771.1:0-26631 GCA_002007465.1 Ailurus styani
GTCCGCCATCTTGGACGGGTTTTCATTTTGTATAGCTTCCATCTCCTGCCAGCCCAACACAAACGAAGATCATTCAAGCCAATAATTCTCAAACTGGGATAAGTGTATCCAGAAGGGAAGAAAATAATACACCTTTTTTTTTTTTAAGATTTCATTTATTTACTTGACAGAGAGATTACAAGTAGGCAGAGAGGCAGGCGGAGANAAGTAGGCAGAGAGGCAGGCGGAGAGAGAGTGGGAAGCAGGCTCCCTGCGGAGCAGAGAGCCCGATGCGGGACTCGATCCCAGGACCCTGAGATCACGACCTAAGCCGAAGGCAGAATCTTTAACCCACTGACCCACCCAGGCGCCCAACATTTTCTTTTTTAATTCCTGTTTGCTTTTGAAGATGTCTGAGGAAACTAATTACTGAAAATATGCTATAATAAATAGACATAGTATACAATGGGAAACAAATTTGGATGGAGTTTTAAGCAGAAGGTGAAAATTTGCCAACATTCTGATACAATGTTGTCTGTGGGGTGGGGTTTTGGGGATGCTTCTAATCTTGTGACTTTTCACAGATTATTTATGTGATCCTGTCTTTCAAGATTGCCAAACATGAGGGAACCCCCCTCCCCCAGGTCCCTGCAGTGCAGCTATGTGTGAGCTCCAACATTAAAATAAATAGAATTCTCCTGTCACTTTGGAAATGGAGAAAAATTGACAGCTTATTGCTCATGTAATCACCCATTTAAAATTGAAGACGGCTTATTAAATCTTCCATTTACTGTCGTATTTTTCAAAAAGCCCAAATCACTTAATCTTTGCTCATAAAATTTATTTCCAATTCCTGTCTCCTTCCCTTAAAGGAATGATCTTTCTCCATGACAAGACGATCATTTGTACATTGTGCTAAGAAAGGCCGATGAGCCTGTGATTAATGGTATGGTTGAACCAGTGGGCTTATACAAAACCTTTCAATTAAAAATACATATAGGAAACCAAGGGGGAAGATATTCATCATCACTTTCTTAATCTTTCTTCAAAGATAGGTCCCATCCATCTCTGTTTAAAGTTATTTTATTTTTACTGCATCTTTCACACTTGAACTATATCATTTGTGGAAACATTTAGATAGTTAAGGCACTGAGAAACCCATTCAAGTATCAGTTTCCAAAGAATGTGTTCTGGGAAGGAAAATGTATCTCAAAGCTTATTTTCATGTAAGTGAAGCATATGCTTTTTGTGTGTGGGTATGGTACCTCGAATTTTTAACAAGTGAGCTAATGTGCTTTTAATGACAGAAATACAATTCCCATGAAGAGGAAGACATCATTATTCCTTGCAGATTTCATGGGCATGTTATGACACATCATGGTATGGATACACAAAGGCTGCTGGTACATTTTGCTAAGATTCAAATAGTCATGTAACAACTACAGGAACAGGACCAAAAAACAACCTTGGGTCCTGCAGGCATCTCCACACTCTCACCCCTCCTGGGCGACCCCGATTGGGAATTTGAATACCAATGATTAGCTGCTCCTTTGGAAATTCATGTAAATGGAAGCATACTGGGCGCACACCACTTGTGTTTGGCTTTTTTCACTCCACTTTGTGAGATCTATCCCTGTTGAGGAGGGTCCTTGTATATTTTTCGTTCTTGGTGCTGTAAAGTGTTACCTAACATAAATATGTCACAGATTATTTATCATTCTTCAGTTAATATTTGTTTCCCCCCATTTTTTGCTCTTTCCAGTTGCGCTGCTATCTTAAATGTTTCTTCCACTGAGCTTGTCTACACCTATGTGCTCAGGAGGGGCACAGAAAGAAGACAGAAGAGGAAGATACTGAGCCAGAGCAGACACTGACATTTTTCCCTGAGTTGTTTGCATGAACTTCAGGTCCTGGGAGCACTGTCCCCAGTATCTTTGCCCACAATTATCTAGTGTGCTGTTTGAGGTTTTATTTTACATTTCCCTGAGGACTAATGACGTTGAGAAACTTTACATTTATTAGAAAATTTAGTGCTGGTACAAGGCTTTTTTTTTTTAACTTTTATTTATTAGAGAGAGAGAGAGAGAAAACGAGCAGGGGGGAGGGGCAGAGGGAGAGCAGGGAGCCGAAGGGTGCTGGATTTGATCCCAGTGATGGGGTTTTGGCATATAGGTTAGGTTAGGTGGGGTGCAGTCCAGAGCCGATGGCCAAGAGAGAATTCTTGAGGCGTCTCTGGTGCAAAACGGTGTTTTATTCAAGCACAGGGACAGGAGCCAGGCCAGAAAGAGCGGCTGCCCCCGGGTTTGTGAGGGGTGGCTGACGATGTACTTGGGAGTTGGGGGAGGTAAGGAAAGGGAGGTTTCAAAAGGATTTTGTATGTTAAAGAAGACTCACAGGATGCCAGGGGCCTGGCCATTATCAAGTTAAGGTTGTTTTTCCTTCTAGCAAGGCATTAACATGAAGATAGTTCGGTGCTTCCTGGAGGAACATTACACTTCAAGTATCTGCCAAAGGGCAATTAATTGGATCTTCATTTCCTTCTGGAAGCTGGGCCGTTGATAGAAATGCTCTGCTCTTTTTTTTTTAAGATTTTATTTATTTATTTCACAGAGATCACAAGTAGGCAGAGAGGCAGGCAGAGAGAGAGGAGGAAGCAGGCTCCCTGCTGAGCAGAGAGCTCGATGCGGGGCTCCATCCAAGGACCCTGAGATCATGACCTGAGCTGAAGGCACAGGCTTTAACCCACGGAGCCACCCAGGCACCCAGAAATGCTCTGTTCTTGTAAATTGCTAAGACTTTTGTAAACCAAGGGAGGCTTATGTCTTGAAGGATTGTGATCTCCACAAGTTAACTATTTGTTTTTCCTTTAGGGCAGCCAGATGTGCCTGCAGAATGTCACATACATCCCACTGGGGATGGGGCAGGTGGGTGGGGTGGGTTGTGGGGTGTGAGCATCTGCCTGTCCTCAGCTTGCCTTCTGCTCCCTTATCACCAGGACCCTGGGATCCTGACCTGAGCTTAAGGCAGACCCTTAACCAACTGAGCCCCCATGCACCTCAAGTTTTTTTTTTTAATAGACATAAATTATTTTGCTCTTTGATTTGGAAAAGCTCTTTATATATGTTGACATAATTCTCTGGTAAGATATAAATACATTGGATCCTCATTATTTGCAATCCTGTGCATTTACCTACTTGCTAAAATTTATTCGTTACCTAAAAATCAGTACAGATTGATGTGGGAAACAAAGGCAGGAGAAAAATTATTAAATTTCATTACTACCTGTAACCTATTGACAAGTCCTTGAAAGAGGCAGGGACATTCCTCTAGGAACTCAGCTGCCTTCATGTTAATGCTTTGCTAAGAGTAAAAGGAAACATTAGCCCACTGCCAGGGCCCTCCAAGTCTACTTTAACATAGAAAAATTCCTTTGGAAATTTCCCTTATCTCTACCCCCCCAAGATACAGGTTCACAATTATCCCCAAGCATACGAACCACTGATACACAGCTGAAGAGTCTCGTGACTGAGTTTTTACGCAACAGTAATAAATGACCTTTTCCTAACAATAGCTAGCCCCCTTTGGATTCTGGAAACCTTGTTTCCAAAACACCTGAGAGGTTTACACTATCTCTAACCCCCTCACAATTTGAAAGTCTACAATTGGCCATTCCTCAGAGCCCCAATGCAGCTCTCTCTGTCCCCATGCTTAAATAAAACCACCTTTTTGCACCAGACAGCTCAAGAATTCTTTCTTGGCCGTCGGCTTCAAACCCTACCGTCTTTCTTACATCACAGATGGCACTTTTGTGGTCCCTCATGTACATATGCAGAATGGGAAGAACTTCGAGCGGAATCACCTGACACATGGTCCCCTGAGCTCTCATACAGAAATGTCCAGAGGGTCTGGAGGCAGGAGAGGACAGTGCCCTGCGGAAGTCTGCAGCTCCGGGGCCGGCTGGGTGGGGTAGATCCACAATCCGGAAGCTGATAGTGAGATGCTCTCAACCAATCACGTACCACGTTCAAACTTCATTTTCTCTTTTGGAAAAAAAAGAAAAAAGAAAAAAGAATCTGCCGGGATGAGTTATTTTTAGGATTTAAGACTACAGCCTATACAAGATACATATATAAATATGTAATGTTTATATATTTATACATATAAATATAATATATAAATATAGAAGTCATATATTATCTATAAATACATATAAATATATATAATTATATATTTACATATAAATAGGTAATACATATATGAATACACATATATATCCATCTCCACATATGAATTTTAAGGAGACACAAACATTCAGACAATGGCAGTGCTTTCCGTGAACTGTTTAAAAGCATAGCTGCCTCCATGAATGGTATAAACACATTTTCTATTGTCTTATTATAAAAATTTCCTTGTTTTTTCTTTTTACATGTAGATATGCTATCACCCGAGATTGAGTTCTATGTGTGGTGTGAGGTAGGAATGAGGAGCCCATTTTTTTTTTCCAGTCCAAACATCCAGCTAACCCAGCATACGTTGCCACGGTATTGCTGCTGTCAGGCGACTCTATGATGTTGGGTCTGTTTCTGTGTTCTGTTGTGTCTCTGGATGAACTTGTGGATCCAGGCACCAATAGCACACTCTCCTAGTAGCTGTAGCCTCGTAAGATTTGGTATCAGGTAGTATGATGCCTCCTTCAGCGTGTTCTGTTCCTTGACCTCCTGTCCTGCTCCCTTCCTTTTCCTTCTGCTTTTTCTGTTACAGGATGGCCTTAGATGTTATCTTTAACTTTGCGTTTTTACACAAATTTTAGAACGTTTGAAAACCTTAGATTAAAAAAAGATACTTACTTGGTATTTATTGGAATTGCATTGTATTTGAAGGATATTCGGGGGAAGGATTGACATTTTTACAGTATGAAATCTACCAAATCTTGAATACGGTATCCCTGCCATTTATTTATTTATTTTTAATTTCCTGATGTAATGTTTTGTGCTTTTTAGTGTCTAGGCTTTCTGTACATTGCTTTAGATTTCTTCCTAGGTATTTGATATGTCTCTAAACTATGCTAAATGCTATTTTATAAATTCTGCTTTCTTTCTTTTTTTAAGGTTTTATTTATTTATTTATTTTGAGAGAGAGAGAGAGAGAGAGAGAGAGAGAGAGAGAGAGAGAGAGAGGAGGAGGGTCAGAGGGAGAGAATCCCAAGCAGACTCCCTGCTGAGCGTGGAACCTAACCCGGGGCTCCATCTCAACCTTGAGATCATCACCTGTGCCAAAATCAAGACAAAGACCCTCAACTGACTGAGCCACCCAGATGCCCCTATAAATTCCATTTTCTGTTTGTTCCTGATACATGAAATACATTGATTTTGCCATACTGACAGCATGCTGAACTCATGTTGCAATGTTTGCATGTTTGTTAATTTGTGGGCTCTTTTGGATTTTCTTTGTGCATAATCATGGCAACTGTGAGAAGTTATTATTTTATTTTTTCTTAGCTGCTCTTCTTTCCCTTCCTTTCATGTGCTGGCCAGGCCCTCTAGGGCACTGCTGAACACAGTTGGTAGCAGTGAGTGTCCCCGCACTATACCTGAAAGCCACAGAGACAGCTTTCACCAATTTGCCATCAAATGTGACATTTTGCCTTAAATTTAGTGTGTCTTCTAGTCCTCAGATTAAACAAATTACCTTCTGATCTAGTTTGCTAAGAGTTTTTAATACTGAGCTATTGTTGGGCGCCTGGGTGGTTCAGTGGGTTAATGCCTCTGCCTTTGGCTCAGGTCATGGTCTCAGGGTCCTGGGATCGAGGCCTGCATTGGGCTCTCTGCTTGTCAGGGAACCTGCTTCTTCCTCTCTCTCTGCCTGCCTCTCTGCCTGCTTCTAATCTCCCTCTCTCTCTCTCTCTCTCTGTCAAATAAATAAATAAATAAATAAAATCTTTAAAAATAAATAAATAAAATAAATACTGAGCTATTGTTGGATTCAATCAGATAGTTTTTTGCATCTAAAATAGTGATCAGAAGATATATTATTTTCTACTGTGGCCTCTGGTGGTTCATGAACATTAATTTCCATCTCACAGTAGTTCTTCCATCTATACTCTGTTTTTCAGTAATCCCCCCTGTGCCATGCAGCCCCAGAAGTCAACAAATATCCTGGAAGTGTCACTGTATGTGCTCAGTCCTCCATCCTAGATGTGCACCCAAATCTGGTCTGGACTTTGGGTCTCCCTGTGTTCTGTGCCTTGCAGCAGCTTTCAGCCTCCTGCCTATTGCTCCAAATCAGCCAAAGCTCCTATGCTCTCTTCCCAGCAATGATTTCATCCCACAGAGACTCATTCCTCTCTAGAGGATCAGCTGTTCAGTTCTGATTCCCTCTGCTCTTCTCCATTGGCCTCAGACTAATGATCTATCTTCTCAGCCTTTTCCTACTGTATCTGCGGAAGTTCTGTTCTACAGGTAACCACTCCATTTCCAAAGAGAGAAGAAGGAAATTATCTCTACTTATGTTAATTTATTTCAGACACTGTATTAAGCTATTAAATATTTTAGGGAAAACATGCCCATTTATAGCAATTGCTATGATAATCTTATCTTAAATATTTTTATTTCAATTGTGTCATATTTTCTATTAATATAGAGGCTACATATTATACCTGTGAATAGGGAAATTAGATCTAGGACATTGGTGTTGTACATTTTCGCTTGTGTATTTCTCCACTTTCTCCATCTATAATCTTCACTCTTCTTTCCCTGTCCCAGCCCTAGAGAATCAATAAGAGCCGTAGGTATCTGTATCTGTAGGTATATATCTTTTCCTTTGTCTATGCTTAAAAATTCTGTAAACTGTCTGCCTCCAGCAATGACTGATTGGTTGCTTTGTATCAGTCTCTACTGACAACAAATATATAGCTAGACCAGATACATTAAAAATAAATATTTTTGAAAGGATCACCGAACTACCATGGCCTCAAAGATTTTCAGGGCAACAAAGTGAAAGAGAAGGGAAACTCAGAGGAGTCCAAATTGGCATTGTTTCCCCTGGAGTATTCGCTGACTTTAAACAATACTGGATTCATGAGATACAGAACACGATCCAGGGATTTGTGGAATAAAGAATGGCAATATTGCTTGGATGTATCAAAATGTAGCACTTGAAAAAATGTTGAAGGAACAACTTTAACATGGTTTTTAGACTGAAAATAACACAATAATAGATATAACAGATATAAAATTAAAATGTACATATATGCATTGTGTGTGGACCTGCCTAAGAAGAGGACTGTACTCCCCATCTGTGCAGTATGAGCACCTGCACACAGTAAGTGTGGTCAGGCCAGTGAGGGGGAGGGAGGGTTGGAAATGCCATTCTGTACATGTGATGTTCCTTGAATGATTTGTAATAAGAATATTTGTGAATCCCTTGAGCATAAAAACATACATCTGTAAATAAAACACTGTTCTTGAGAATGCTTTCTGTCTTCCCTTTAATATTTCAGATGAGTCTGTGTCCCCAGTGTTTCCAGAAAAGAAAAACCACTGATGTCTCAGTAATAGTGCACTGCCATATATGTGTGCAAGGTACACGTTCATCAGCCTTTAGTCATACAGTTCCGTGGCTCATCCAACTGAGAGAATTTCCTGCTTTGAACAGTTAGATTTATCTTCGCTGTGTGGTTTGCAGGTCTAAAGTGCTTGCAAGATTGATCAGGAAAAAAAATAGAGAGAGATAGATAATTATCAGACTATCTAGAAATTGTAGTGAGATTTGATCAATGTAATCAGGGATATTTCAAATTTTTATAATATTTGAGGGTGTTTTGGCAGGAATAAAATGAATCGATGGCATGAAAGGAAACCTATGTGCCGTCTATGAGGGACGCTGACAGCCACTTAGCCAGAGACACTGGTCCAAATAAGACAAAGGCAATGTGTGCTCCTGATGCTTTTGGATCCCAGGAGGAAAGGAAACACGTAGAAGGTGTCTACATGGGGGACCTCTGTCTGAGCCCCAGATGGTTTCTTCGCTCCTTACCTCTTCTGGTGGCCCAGACTATGTCAGGACTGCACAGACAAGTGGGGACGGCAATGTCACCCTATCTAAAATCTTCAGGGATAAAGACGTTCTCTAGAAGAAGATGTGACCCAGACACCTGCAGAGCCCCCATAAAATGGAGAAGGGTGCCAACACTATTCAAACTTACTTTGATCCTGTATTTCTTCTCTTGCTGTTGTATGATGTCAGCATTCGCTAGGATGCCACCTAACTGATATAATCGAGGCAAACGAGGTGCAGGGAAACTGTATTATAAGAGGTCTGTAGCCAGAGTGAGGATTGGAAAAGCCAGCTCTAACTCTGGGGAGAAGGGGGCCAGCCCGAGTAATCCCAGGAAGGGTGGCCGGAGTGAAAAATGCCATGGATGGTCCATGATGTGGTGTGGGAGCTCCTCTGTGGTCAGGCTTCGCCCCCCCCAACCACCTGGGCTTTGCCCTGGGGCTTGGGATGACAGAGGAGACATCAATAAATTCAATGCCAGCAGGGACCGACACTGGGATGCCGTGTGGAGAGGCAGCCCCTCGAGAGAGCCCAGCCAGACCGAGAATTCATACTCCTGTCTTTTGAGCCACTAAGGGTTGGATGGTTTGCTCAGCAGCCACAGGTAACTCCCATGGGCTCATCGCCCCATCCTGGAGAGCAGCTCAGTACCGTGCCCCATCACTGGCATGGCCCCTCCTGGTCTGCCTCCCCCAGAGAAGAGCCTGAAATGCCCCAGTGATCCTTTGCAGAATGCAGTGACCCTGCTGCAGAGAGCTGACCAGGTTTCTCAGCCTCTCAGCCTTGGGAGTGTGACATTACCCCTCCGTCTCCTAGGCTGCCTGCCTCGGGAAATCCATATTCGCCAGACCCTGAGAACTTCTACCTGAGCCTTCAACACCATGAGCCTTCAACACCCACCATGAGCCTTCAACAGTAACTAACTACTCCATTCCACATGAGGGGCTTTGGTGCTCAATCAAATTATAGCTGTCATTGTGTGTTAACCCACTGTGTGTCCCATTCTGCCAAACAGGGGCCTCTCAGAGAAGTGGCTGAGAGGGGGACCCTTATGCCTGAGGTCTTGGGTCCATCAGCCTGCCTGAGATTAGCACAGGGAGTTGGCAGGAAGTGAAGTTTCATCTCAGTTGTGCGGATGCCATCTTGCCATCAATGGCCAATAAAAGACACATAGCCCAGTGGGGAAATGATGAGGGCTCTGATGTCCAGTGGCCTGGGTTTGAATCCCGGCTCTACTGGGTAATAGCTTTGTGAGCTTAGTGCAGTTTTCCTATTTTCTACATGCCTCAGTTCCTTCATTTGTGAATGGGGTTAACAACAGTATGTACCTCCAAAGTTTGCAGTGAGGATTTGGTAAGTCCATACATGCACAACCTTGTCAGTGTCCACAACAGTAGACATAAAGAGCCCAGAGCTCATTACTGGGGCTTGGGGGTCGTGTCCCCTCTGCAGGGGGGCACTCTGCTGCCATCTGAAAGCCCAGGTCAGGCTGAAGACAGCTGGGCTTCGCCCCAACCCGAGAGGGAGCAACACTGGCTCCTGCACTTCCTCTGCATTCAGAAAGTGTGGCCTCCGAGAGTACCACAGGCAGGTACCTGCACCCCGATCTGTAGAGGGAACCCCGATTTTATCATTATGATTATCTATCTATATCTATAAATGATTGTATATACCACTGTGATTTTAAACCAATGACTGTCTTGTCCAGCTCAATCATTCAAGGCAAGCCTAAATGTAAATGTTTCATCTCCTTATTTTCTGGGAGGAAAATTACAGAAATACTGAGTTTTCAAATGTTTCCTCTGACCAGTTAATTTTGCTCATTGCACTACTTTCATTTCTATTTTGCTGTCTGAATTAGTGGTCTGGGTCTATTTCCAACAATGGCGAATGAAAGTGACTGTGTGTCCTGATCCCAAGCTCTCTCAAGTAGAGGGAGGCCACCTGTTGGATCTGTGGCCAGTGCAGACACAGACACGGTGGCACTGGGCGTCCAGTCATGGCCGCGCAGCCCATGCCAGTTCTGTGCCTTTGTACTCAAGGGCAGCCTGTGGTCCCAACGTCATCAAACCCTCCTTGCAAATGGTACTCTCTGGTTAATGGCGGTGTACAAGTGAAACTGCTGCTAATTTCAACCTCCCTAGTACTGCAACCTGGAGACAAGGCCCACTTGACCTTCCATTTCTTTACCCATGTGAAAAGGCTCATAATAAATAGTTGAACAGAGAGAGCTTGTGTGTTCATATGTGTGTACGTACGTGTGCTTCTACTCAAAGGAGTTTGCCAACCAATACGGACAAGACAAACTGGAGCAGTGAAGTATTATACAGATCCTGTTCCTGAACCGTGCATGAAGTTCCAGCTGCATTTTCCAGGACAGGCCACTGAACTATTTACTCTCCGACACATTCCTCATATTGTCCCACATGCCCTCCGTTGAAGACCTATGAATTGAGAATGAAAACCAAACCAGACAACGACAGTAGCAGGTAAGTCTCATGTAAATCCCACTGGTTTTGTTTTGCAGTACAGTGTCTATGCTGTAATATTAGTAAATCCCAATCCTTCATCTTTGTCCTTATCATGCATTCCCTCCTATTGTTATTTCACAGAATTGAAGGCACTATTATTATTATTTATGTTTCAGATTCAATTAGAAAGAGAGCTCTTTGGGTGATAGCATTCAGGGCATGTTGTCAGAAGATGCAAGCTCTTAATGTATGGACACGTGGTGGGAGTTTGCGTGCATATCCTGCCAAGAAGGATGGGAAGGTCAGTCACTGGAGAGGTGGTAAGTCACAGAGAAGTTAAGGAAATAAGACATGTCATAAAGTTCACGTCAGTCAGCGTCCAAATTAGTGCCTAGGTACTTACATTCATTAGTACACCAGGAACAAAGAGGTAATGCTATTGTTCCTTCAGATGTAAATGTTTAGTCATTTGTAAGAAGACCTTTGTAAAAACTCTGTCCAGCTCTTTGGCCAGCAACCTCTGGGTCACCCCTTGTGCTCTAACCCCAGGGTGAATCACCTCTTCCTTTCACTCCATGTCAGGTGGAGGCACGGCCAAGGGGCGGGTTTGCATATAAACCCTTATGGGGAACATGATCACTCCAGAGGTTGAATTCTCGACTCAAGAGAAAAAGGAGGTGCCAAGATCCAGGACGATAAGGGGATTCCTCCTGATCTGCAGAGTCTGAACTTGCAGACAACTGGAAGGTGGCCTTTGCCTGATGACAGCTTTCAAAGGCCTCCACTCTTCAGACTGAGTGGAAAGCTTGTGGTCGAGCTGAGAAAGGAAGAAATCAGAAACCACTCTCAAGAAGACAAGCACATGGCAAAGAAGGGTAAGCGGGCTGTCCTCAAATACTGTAGGATACAGAGAAGGACAGAATGAGTAGCTTTTGCTGGGAATCCCTTTGAATGACTGTGGTGGTGGAGATTTTGTGGCCAGCCACTTTGACAGACATAATCATGACCAGTGTCGTCTGACCATTGCACCCACAAACCAGAAGACAGCTGATTACATATGGATTAATGGGAAACATGAACTAAAAAATGACCAAAAAAATCTGTGTTCATCGTCTTCCTTATGAAGTAGGTAAAGAGAAGAGTACACGTGTGTGACTTCTAAAGACTATAGATTCTTCTTTTAGAACTTGTGTCCACAAGGGGACCTTAAGAACCCTCTTTTTGCCTCAGAGTAGGGCTTTATTGCAATCCTCCTGCACAGATCACCTTCTGGGCCAGGCAGGGGTGCGGAGGCAGGAGCAGCATCTGTAACAGGAGGCACAGCCCTTCCGCAGGGTGCAGCAGGCTTCAGTCACTGGTAGGAAATGCGTCTTCTCCTGAACTTGAACCTTCAGGCTACTGTCCACCATCTCTTTTCCCTGTTTCTTCTAAGCCCAGCCGGCCATGGCTAAGCAACTCACCTGCCCTCCCCGGAACTCTCAGGTTGGAGCTCAACAGCCAACGTGGGCCAGGAGTCAAGATCTTAGTCACCAGGTTGGTGCAAATGAGAAACAATGTCTCCCCACTGCAAACCATGGCCTCTGACGATCTATTTTTATCGAAGAAAACAGCTTTAACTTGTTTAAGCCAACATTTTCTAAATTAATTTTTTGCCATAGACTTGTATTCCAGAAATGCCTCTTATACTCACAGCTGAGTTTCTTCTCATTCCCAAATGGGTTTCAATCTTTCTGCATCTACTTTTCCGTATTCTCCACCTTCATATTTCTTCTTACAAATCTGTCCACTGTCTGAGGTCAACCTGCACAGATACGTTGCTTTCCCACAATTGCATCACATCTGTAGCGTGTTTAGGACTTCTTCATGGGTGTCTAGCTTCTGTGCCACACCAGCATGACCTCTGTTTGATTGCAGAGACAATAACCACACTGACCTTGTCTAGGCCCTACCCCCCCAACACACACCTCCTCCTTCCCATTGTCCACGCTAGTCCTCTGAAACCTGAAGGCAGAGGTGTTCTGCTGCACTGTGTTCATCCTGATAGAATTCCCCATCATGCTGTGTTTGGAGCTTCTTATGTTGATAGGTAAATAGCCTAGATTCACGGAGTCTCATAATAAAGATTAGAGGATAAAGGAATGAATCTCATCTCCTTGGTCACACGTACACTTTTGTACTGGGGTCAACCACACTTCCTTCTTACCTTCCCAGACATGGGGTGTCGTCATTTCTGACTCAGTCTGAAGCTCTTTCAAATGTTCTTGATTTCCATAGATGATCCTCTCCAACCTTGAAGTGTTAATACAAAACTTATGGAACTTTTTCTTATTAACAGAGCAATAAGCTCATTTTTAGTCTTTCCAAATGTTTCTTTATTTCATCTGGTTATGGCTTTCAAGACCCCTTCTTCACAAACCCACACCATATTTACAATGCAATTTAACCAGAGGTGGGATGAAAGGTAAGCCAACAAACAAGGCAACAGAACTTTTCCAACGATCTCAAAAGAAGGAAAGGAAGTAAACTACAAGGACTTGATGATTTCTCATCCTGTTTATAGGGTATCCGGGCTGTTTTTAAGAACATTGCACTCCATTTATGATTGTATAAATTATGGTTGAAGGCGCTTTTTGTTCCCTGTGGTTACTGCAGCTGCGTGAGACTATGTTGGGAGAAATTTGATATACTATTGACATTATTTTATGAAAGCCCCGTCAGGTTTTATTTGCGTAAATGATAGCTGAGAGACCCAAGTGGCTGTCACTTTCTGCAGAGAGCATCAAAGGAAATAAGCAGATGGGGGCGAAAGAGACCAATCTTGGACCAGAACCTAAAAAAGTGGAGGCAAGAGATGAGTGATGCTAATTTCTGCCGTGTACAAATACTGCCTAATGAGAGCTTCATTCACCCTCATCAAATGCGGCTGCGGACTAGTCGCTTACAACCACCACCATTTTCAGGCTAGCCGCTATGGAAACATCTGTCGAATCATCTTCAGTGCATCTGATTTCTTTCTAATTCCATGTTTTCAAAAGCGAGTTGTTTCTCCTTCAGTTCTGAACTGATGCGACTGCTCTGGGATTTACATGTGCTTCGGAAGGGGCAAACGGTAATATTTTAGAAATAAGATAATTAGCCGTTCTGGGCACAGTTGCTCAATTCCAGAAGTAGAGATAATCGCATTACACCCTCCGTGACAGGAGGGTGTCATGCTAACCTCGGGAAGCCCCCTCTGTCCTGCGTGTTCAGTGCTCTCTGATACCTGGTCTCAACCCTGACCACCTGGTATTTCTTCAACCATATCGCATTCACCCATTCTTCTCAGGACACCCCCAGCTGACATCCTCGTCTAATTGTTTTCCATTCCTGGTGAAAACACACTTTCTGCCTCCATGTCTTTATGCAACCGGGGCTGAGAACAGTGTTCCTTCTGTGTGAGGCACTTCCTACAAACTCCACCCATCCATCAGATGGGGTCCGGAAACGTCCAGAATTCTCCCCATCCGGCATATTAGTCCCCTCCCCATTGTCATCTTCATGATCATGGCCACCCCCAACATCTTCCTCGACAAACACAGTGACCACTGGGGGAATTCATTCTCAATGTCCTCATATTGCCACCACAAACCATAGAATAGCCAAGGTGAAAATCTCGTTTTTGTGGGGGCAGGAGCTTATGAAGTTCAGAGGACGCCTTTTAGAAGAAGAGACCAAATTATACACACAAAGATCTTAGGTAAAGAAATAAACATGAATTTTGATGAGGAAAGACATCACAATGAATCACAAATTTTAAGAAGTTTGCAAATAATATAAGCAACCCCAAATCCTGGCAAACAACGCACTGTTTTCATTAATAAACTACTGGAAACATTTGATACTTTTCTTCATTGTGTTCCCTACTCTTTATTCCTTTGTAGGCAAATATTTGGAATATAGTTTTGTTGCTGTTGTTTTAGGCAGAATAAAAGATAAAAGGTAATTCAGTCTTCTTCTAGTATGGATGATCAAAAAATATTAATGACAGTTTGGAATTTCCTTATTGCCAAAGTTGTGTAAAATTGTAGGGTTGTGTTAAATTAGGAACAGTCTCCATCAGGCTTCTCTGGTGTATGACTTCTCAGACTTGGGAGAAATTCCATACCTATTTTTTGGAAACCTTGTTTCCCATCCTTTACCACATTCACATGCTGCCAGGCACCGGAAATGAATGGCCCTGTCCCCAACCTCCCTCCACCCCCAGCCACCATGCCCAGTGAATCCGCAGAGAGGTGCGGAGATGGTTCTGGAATGCACCCCAATTCCAGCTCAGGTAGCAGAGCCCTAAATCCACAGGAGTGTAATGGTGAACCCCAAAGCCAACAAACCCAGACTCCTACATTCCTATGTAAGTGTTCCTTAGGAAAGCCCCAAATGCCCAAATGCACCGTAGTAGCATGCTACAACCACCTGCAAGAGTATGAGGGACATCTAAAATGTCTTACTTGTGCAAATATATGTGTCCACTTGTGAGCAATTGCTGGGGCCACTCCCAGGGCCTGCAAAGAGACAGCTGAAAGGGAGAGGTGCGCAGAAGCCTAGGCCTTGTGGGCAGGTCAGTAAATCCAGCATGGGAACTTGTGAGCTTCTCCCCCACACCCGGCAGAAGAGTGTTGGATGGATTGTCTTGCAGCCCCGGGGCCCACCTTGCTGGCTCCTGCTCAGGGCTGCATCAACCAGAGCCCAGAGGTTCCCCTTCTCACCCCCCCATGACCCTCACTTCCCAGGTGGCTGCAGGTAATGGGTCTCATGGCCTGCAGCCAATCTCTGTGACCTCCTTTTTCTCCCTCTCCTCCCGGCATCCTGGCCAGTGAGGGCGTCTTCCCTGTGCCGCACGCCTGCCCTGCTTCTCTCTGGAGGCTAGGTAGGCACCTCCTCAGCCCTCCTCTGTTCCGTCGGGATTCCAGATCGAGCACCATCTGTACTGTCTTATAAAACCGGTTTATTTTTACATTTGCCTATTGGTAACTGTGCATGGGACGTACTTTTAATAAAGATGCTTGGAAGGAAAATAAAATGGGTAGGTGGTCTCATTTCCTCCTGAGCACCTACCTTGCCCCTAGCCACCTGCGTCTATTGAGATGCACAGGAAATGTGCCCCCGGTCACAGCCCGGAGACAACATCCTGGCAGGACAAGGGATGTTCTCAATCCCATACTTCCCAGCTGGTAACAATTTGAACACCTGGAAGCACTTATTAGCGGATAACTGTGCTCGAGGTTGTCGATGAAAATATGATACCTTATTCTACATGCAATAGCTGCTTCACCAAAGTGCAAACATGGTTACACCTCTGAGATCTTCTTGCGTTTTTTTGGGAATATCCATAAACGATTACGAATCGGTTGTTTCAATTGTGACAACATTTCTCTTTTATTTTTTATAAGACATTCGTGTATTTTTTTCTAAAACTCTAACAATCTCACACAAAAATGTCAGGCGGCAAAATTAACTTCCATGCAGGGGAGAATTCATTAGCAGGCTGAGTGTCTGTGGTGTGTTGGTGTCTGTATCCTCTTGAAGTGAGCAAGTGAGGGCGCCTGGGTGGCTCAGTAGGTTAAAGCCTCTGCCTTCAGCTCAGGTCATGATCTCAGGGTCCTGGGATCAAGCCCCTCGTCGGGTTCTCTGCTCAGCGGGGAGCCTGCTTCCCCCTCCCCCTCTCTGCCTGCCTCTCTGCCTCCTTGTGATCTCTCTCTCTCTCTCTCTGTGTCAAATAAAAATCTTAANCGTCGGGCTCTCTGCTCAGCGGGGAGCCTGCTTCCCCCTCCCCCTCTCTGCCTGCCTCTCTGCCTCCTTGTGATCTCTCTCTCTCTCTCTCTGTGTCAAATAAAAATCTTAAAAAAAAAAAAAAGAAAAGAAATGAGCAAGTGAGGCAAATTTCAGTTTTTCTCTCCGTTGCTTGTAATGTTAAAACAATCTAAAATGCGTTGTATACAAGTCATCATGAAATACACGAAAAAATGAATAGCCCTATTGGTCATAAGGTGCTTCTAATGAATAATAGAACAGAGTTAATCCTTACACACTTGGAAACCAATTTTAAGTTTGATTCATTTAAATTCGACACCATTATTTTTGTAGGTAGACAGGAAGAGAAACCACATCTCTTTGTCAAAGGATTTAAGACTTTAAGTTGCAATTGCTGTCCTTTCCTGATTTGGAGATGCCAATGAGTATAAGCGAATAAGTGTTGCTCTTTTCAAGGAGAAGCGGAGTTTCAGCTCCAGGGAGGAAGTTCCCCTGCAAAACCAGGATCCAGCTAAGGGCCCCGTCCTGTATCAACGGCTTGTTGAAACAAGTGTGTCAAATGCAGATTTTGGGGGAGAAAATAAGAAAAAAATAAGAGGGTGGTAGTTAGGATTTGAGCACAATATCATGCATGAGATTGCTTGATGGAGATTTTGAACCTCTATTTTCAACTTTCCCTAATTCAATTGTTCACGTCTTATCCTAAGAAATATATATATATATTTAAGATTTTATTTATTTATTCATGACAGAGAGAGAAAGAGACAGAGGGAGAAGCAGTCTTCCCCACGGAGCAGGGATGTGATGTGGGACGCGATCCCAGAACCCTGAGATCATGACCTGAGCTGAAGGCAGACGCTTCACTGACTGAACTACCCAGACGCCCTTATCCTAAGATAGTATACATAGAACAAATACGTTATTGCTACGTTTGACGTATGATCAGGTTTGTTCAAGGACAGGAGGGAAATTTCACGGGAATGTGAGCAAATTCTTGACATAAACTGACTCCTCTCTGGTAAATAAAGAAAGAAGGGCCCAAATCACTACATTACGAAGCAAAATGTAATTTTCTGGGTGGTGTAACACGCTGGGAGCCACAGCCGAGCAGAGCGGAGTGTTGGAGGTCACCCACCTGAAGAAATCACGGAAGGGCTTTGGGAAAGCGGTGACTGTGAGCCAGGCCTGGAAGCTCTGGAACTGAGGGAAGGGAGAAGTGGGAACGCAGACAGAGGAGAGGCACTCGCCGTGCAGAAAGGGACCCTGAGCTAGCAAAGCACGACGTGAGCCAGGGGCGCCTCAGGAGCCACGCTTCCTCGAATCAGGGAAAGAAGACACAGATAAAGTGCTGACGTCCCATGAGGGCTGAGGGACAAGGGGTGAGAAGAGCCACTGCATTTAGTAGAGACAATCCAGTGGGAGCCCGGATTCAGCGGATTAAAGATCACTAGCCTTTATCCCATCGGTGATGGGAGCCCGTCCACCCTCTGTCTATTCTCTGCTAAAAATCACCTGTTGCATCCTGGGCTCTTCACCAGTATGCCCTTCAATGCTGGGCTTACAGGGAACTTTCCTGAATTCTATTTGTCGTACAGTTTATTTACGACCACTATTACTTGACTCCCCTAAAATACGTTCTTCCGTACCTTCCGAGTTTAGTCCAGTCTCCTGTAGAATAGACGATCTGCTTTTATGTTCCCTTTCTTCAATAGTGAAGAGGGATCTGGGGGTGCAGAATCTGCTGTGAACAGTTCATGTGTCTGTGAGGCAGCCCCCTGCCTGACCCAGAAGCTTCCTCCAAGCCCCGCGGGTGGCTGTGTCTGTTGGCTGGAGAACAAGACTCGCTCTAGAAGCTGGTGCCATTCTGCTGCCGGTGGCTGAGCACTGAGCATCACCCTGCGGTTTATCTGCTATTTAGGTATAGTCTCAGATCTTCACACAGTGTGAGATGGGGCACCTGCTTCGGTTCTGCTGTTTTGCGGGCTCTTATTGTGTGAGATTTCGTCTGCCTGAGGGAGGAGCCCTCTTCTCCCCTAGTATCTGGCCAGCTTAGCAGGAGCAAGAAGGTCTCCTCCTGTGTCAATTACAGTAGCACACAAGTGATTTAGTCTCTCACCAAAACCGGTGGGTCACACACACACACACACACACACACACACACACACACACACACACATGAGGAAAGGGTGTCACTGGAAGAAAGCAGGTAGTTAGGACCTAGTGCCGGTGGCATTGGGTGAGCATCCCACCCTGAGTTTTACATGGTGGGGGGGGGGGTTCCTTCTTAACCTTGAGGCAGGAACCCATGTGATTCCTTTCATGCAAACTTGGCAAAGACATCACCCTGCTCTCTACCAGAGTCTGGTCATCCTAGGATTTGTTCACAGAGTATGTGGGTATTTCTCTTCAAAGCAAATTGATACATTTTGAAGGCCGAGCACATTTTGTATTCCTTCGGCGTGCCCTTTATGACTACCCCGTCCTCGGCAGCCCCCGAGAGCCCAGGGACCCAGCAACAGAGGATCCGGCGGTCGGACCCAAGTGAAGCTGCAAGACGGACACAGCCATGGGTTCAGAATATTTAAGAAGCAGGAGATTGATACGTCTTTTCAAACAGGACACACACTCGACGACACACAGCTAACTTTTTCAACTATCAGCAAAAAAGTGTCTCTGCAGGGTTCTGACTGCTATAATTTATAGAGGCTTATTTTTTCTCTATTATTTCGGAACCGTGGATGCTATTAACTCAGCAATCTCAAAATAACACACTCAAAAGTGACAGGCATGAACTCTGAGAAGAAAATAAAAGTTTCTATTAGGATTTGATTCTTCAAATGTTTTTACTGTGGTGGCTATTTCCCAGAATGCATTACAGACTCTCTGAGCCACAGACGTTCACCTGCAGCAAAGGAGATACTAGTCCCGCCCTTCCTCCCTCCCTTCCTTCCTCCCCTCCTTCCTTCTTTCCTCCCTCCCTTCTTATTTCCTTCCTTCCTTTTACTTCTGTTCTCTGTCTTCCTTCTTCTCTTTCCTTTTCTTTTTCTTTTATTTCTATCAGCTTCTCCACTTAAATTCTGTCTTTAGATCCCAGAAAAAAACACTGGGTGATTTGAGCGATCCTTTGGCCCTCTTTGAAGTCACAGGGGAGGGGAGAACCACTAATGAGCTCCTTCCCTGAGAGATAACGGAAAAGAAAGAAGCCCACAAAACTTGTATCACACACTGCGAAGAGAAGCGGTCCCACGGAACGCCGGTTTGGTGGGTTCTGACTATGAGGGTGTGAAATCCAATCGAACAAACTGAATCCCTGACGTCTGACCCGTCTGTGACATCCAGGACCATCCATCCTGGGTCAGCTTTGGCTAGAGATTCAAGTCAGCTGAAGGGGAAGCCCCAGGCTCCCATACCAGACACTCTCTGTCCCCTCGCAGGACCAGGAAATCCCAAGGTCACTTTGCTCCCTGTGGCTCCCATAAACCAGTTTTGCACCTGCTGAGAACATCTCTGTGTGTGAGTGACCAACATGGGCCGTCCCCTGGGCTTATTTGGGCATGACTGGTTCCATATGCCCATGTGTGTGTGTGTGTATGTGCGTGTGTGTGTATGTGCGTGCGTGTGTGTGTGTATGTGTGTGCGTGTGTGTGTGTGTGTGTGTGTGTGTGTGTGTGTGGTTCTGTGCAGTTAGAGCACACATGCGGGTCTATGTAACCCACCCACATAAAGAACCACTCTACCACCATCACAACAGGGTTTGGGGTGTTCATTTATAGCCACAGGTGCAGTCCCTGGTGACCCCGGCCCTAAGCCTTGACAGCCACTGGTCCCCTCTCCAACTCAATAGTTTTGTCATTTAAGAATGTTATGTAAATGGGATTGTGCAGGGGCACCTGAGTGGTGTCTGCTTAGACTCAGGTCATGATCCAGGGGTCCCGGGATGGAGTCCTGGGATCAAGTCCACATCAAGTCCCACTCCCTGCTCAGTGGGTATGTGGGGGGGGGGGGTTGCTTGTCCCTCTCCCTTTGACCCTCCCTCTGCTTGTGTTCTCCCTCTCTCTTTCTCTCTTGCTCTTGCTCTCTCTCAAATATAGAAATAAGATCTTTAAAAAAATAAATAAATGGGATTGGGCAGTATGTGTCCTTTTGACATGGACTCTGCTCTCAGAATAAGTCTTTGGAGATCCATCCAAGTCATTGCCTGGATCACTGGCTTGTCCTTTTGAATCACAGAGCTGTGCTTCACCCCCTCTCCTTGGGAAGGACATCTGGGTTACTGTCAGGTTTTTGCTTATTCTGATGAGAGCTTCTGTGAACACTTGCATACAAGAGTTTGTGTGAACACTGGTTTTCATTTTATTGGGATAAAGACCCACGAGGACAATTGCTGAGGCATATGGCAAATGTGTTTATGTTTTGTTCTGTAAGAAACGGCCATATTGATTTCCAGGGTGAAAAAGAAAAACAAACAACAACAAAGAAAACATGTTCATACCCTCACGATGAGTGAGTGTGTGCGTGCGTGCATGCGTGTGTGTGTGTGTGTGTGTGTGTGTGTGGTGTGATCGATCTTTAGATCCAAGCAAAATTGTGTGTCCGGGGGTCCATCCAGCTTCTGCAGGGCGATCACATAAAAAGTGTTGGCGCTGATCATATGTACTGAAGATCAGAATTTCTCCTTCTGTTTTGGGAAAACCTTATGTGTCTGCAAGAAAGGGAAAGAGCGATGAGTAAGGACTAAAGCCCTTACCTAATTGGACTCAAGTAAGGCTTAAGTCATTAATCCTTTATGTTCTTTAAGGATTTTATTTATTTATTTGTCAGAGAGGGAGAACACAAGCAGGGGGACTGGCAGGCTGCGGGAGAAGCACGGTCCCCGCTGAGCAGGGAGCCGGATGCGGACTCGATCCCAGGACCCAGGGAACCATGACCTGAGCTGAAGGCAGACGCTTCACCTGCTGAGCCACCCAGGTTCCCCAGTCATTAAGTCTTTAAAAAGTAACAAATGTTCTAACCCAAACTCATACAGTGAAGTTCACTCTAGTGCACGCAGAGATGTCAGGTGGATGACCCCGCATTACTGCATCTAGAAAGGAGGAGAAGGGGGAAGAAAGGGAGGGAGCTTCCACTGTGTCCTCACCCACAAAGCTGCAAGGAAAAACATGATCTCATTTCCAAAAGCACGTGGTTATTTATATTTTTAAAAGCCAACATGATGTAATAAAATTAAGATTATAATTGTGCTTATAAGAAATCAGAATCTTAATATAAAAGGCGAGACTTGTCAATGGAAGAATCACTTGGGCAAATCAAGACTCAAACAAACTTTTGAACACAAATCATGACGACAATTCTAGCTACTTGCATAGTTTGATCCAAAAGAGCATCACAGGATGTACACGAGGAACCGGATTTTGATATTTAAAATAAAAGATGCTGAGGAAAAGATCACATAGGCATTGCGGGTCTCCTGAATCCAAGAGTTATTGTGTATTGGTAACTATTTCAAATTTATAAATATTTCAAGTTCGTAAATATTTCAAATCCTGAGCCTTCCTCTCCTGGTCTCCTGATAGGTATAATGAATAATACTTGTGGTTCCGTAAAGGTCTTTAAAACAAAAAAAGAGAGCTTATAGTTGGAACATGCTTAGTAACATTTAGTGTGCAAAAATAGTATTTAATGTGTTCAACATAATTTTACTTTTACAAGTAAGGTTTTCTTTGGGAGAAAGACTTGCTTTTTCTCCTTCAATTCAATTTAATCTTAAAGCTCTGATTACTTTAATGGTCATTTTTCATGACAAGAAGATAGTATCATAAATGAAAATAATTTTATCAGAATCTACCATGATACAGGGTATATCCAAAGGAAGCTGATAGGCTAGCATAATAAAAACATTCTAGGCATGTCAGATGATTCTTAATTAATGAGTGGCATCCTTCTCCTGTGGGAATGCATGTGATTAAAATTATTGTGTTAACCTTGGGCATTATCGATAGAAGGAAGCTGCTCTATTTATGTTATGGACCGCATAGTATTTCATTTATGCTCCTGATGATTTTTTTCTAGAGTTGAAGAACTGGGAGAGCTGAAGTTTAGAAGGAAATCTTATTATCGTGGCACCATAAAGCATCCTTACAACTTACCTGAGAAACATTTGGAGATTTATCTGACAGAAAGCGTATAATTTAACTGCATTCCCTTGACTAGGCTAAAATTATTTCTCGAATATAACTAATAAGGTCTACTGCCTGATTGTATATTGAACGAATTGCTGCACTCTAAGTCTCAGATGTGCAGTGGAGAGAGCAGACTGTTACCTCAGCAATGCTCCCTCCTGAAGAATCAGAGCCGACTTTGATAAAGATGGGGCTAATTTCACATTCGTCAAACAGACCGCCATCAGTGACAGAAGCCAAAGATCCTTTCACATGAAATGCACTGAAACGTGAGCTCTTTGAAATATGTCTGAGGTCTGATGTGTTATGAAAGACAAGATACAGGTATTTAATATGCTTTAGCGAGGGTCTGCCTTAAGAGACACAATTATATAAACCTCTGTAAACCAGAATCCTCTTCACTGCAGAAAACATGATGAAAGTTTCTTAGCTGATTTATATGGAATCTGTCGTAGGTAAACAGAAGAGAGGTGTGTGTGGGGATAGCTACTTACTTTGGAGACAGGAAGGGCATAGATAATTCAGAATTTCCTAGGTATCTCCTTCCCAAAAACCATATTAAAATTTATTTCTTTCTCCTCTTTACATTTTATATTTAAATTTTTTTCTGCTTAAACTGGATAACAATTTCAGAAGAGTGAAATGATAATGGTCTTATTGATTCAGGAGAATTCAATATAATCAGGATTGTAGTATTCTGTCATGTATTTGCTTTTTGTTTCTGTTACTTTTTTCACCTTCTTAGAGATTTTTTTGCTGTCTTCTGCCATTTTCTGTAAAGAAGGTTAAAACATATATTTAGTTCGATCTATCAGCTTTGTTCAAAGTTTAACTTTTGCTAACCTGCTTTGGACTCACCGGAACTAGCTACTAAGTTGGTTCTGTTGGTCAAAGCTCACAACTCATTTCTACTCATATTTCTGTGACTTGTGCCAACCAATACAGATTTGTACAGACTCCCCACTAATATCAACAGTTGAAAATATAAAAGTGTATCTATAATCTCTAGGAAATAATTAAAAAGAAATCAGAAATAATAAGGAAGTTAATATTTTGGCCCATGTTAATAAAGTACGGTACTTTTTTGTATTAAATAACTAGCTCAAAAGTGTAATGAGAAAAAGATTCTATGCTTCATCGAAATAAAAAATGGAAGGTAATTAAAATTATATTTTAAAATGCATGGTGCTTGTAATACATAATCAGATACACGAATTAAGACCGTTGTATTGAGAGATGTCATTATCTTATATTAGAGGACTCAAAATCATTAATTTAATGCACAATGCTGTAATTTTGTGATTGAATCCATCCAACATTAATTGAAGACTTTATTAAAATTTCTATAAACATTAATTCACTTAATTATCATCACCTCTGTAAGGTATTATTCTTATTCTTATCATCTTCATTCCTATTCAAAGTTAGTAAATGGCAGAGGAGCAAGACATTCTGGGTCTTAATCCAAACCCACATGGTCAATATCCCCAAAATACTTTTAATAAAACCTAACAAAACAATTTTACAGTTTAACTAGATGAATAAATGTGAGAAACACCATGGAAACCTCTAAAATCAATTTTTTGTGAAGAAGAACTTGGTTTTTATTGAAATTAGATGGGATTCAAATATGGTCATCGACATATCTTGTATTGCTTTCAGAAGAGTCAAACAAATGCACAAAGTCAAACATTTACTCCCAGAGAAGACATGAAGTCCACAGACGTGAAAATTACCCGTGTAATCATTATTACATTCCAAATAGAGGGGTAAGCCATGCACTATCCTAAAATAGTAGAGGGACCATTGGAAAAAGAAAGGTCTACCCTGTTCATTCAACACACAGTTCTCCACAAGTGAATTCAGAATGAATCTCAGGACCAACCGATATACATAGAATTGAAAATACAGGGCAACTGGACCCAAGTAAGCTTTTAAGGCATGTCAAACAAAGTGGATGGACTGGACTAAATATATATTTTAATCTCTTTACGAGAGATGGCAGAAAACAGCAACAAAACCACCTTTAAAAAGGTTAAAAAACACAAACAGACACAAAAAGCCTGGGCGACTCAGTTGGTTAAGCATCCAACTCTTGATTTCAGCTCAGGTGATGATCTCAAGGTCTTGAGATCAAGGCCCACATCAAGTTTTGTGCTGGATGTGAAGCCTGCTTATAATTCTCTCTTTCTGTATGATCTCTCTGATATGAGGAACTTGAGGGTCAGGGCGGGGGGTTGTGGGGGGTAGGGAGGGAAAAATAATGAAACAAGATGGGATGGGGAAGGAGACAAACCATAAGAGACTCCTAATGTCACAAAACAAACTGAGGGTTACTGGGGGGTGGGAGGGTAGGGATAGGGTGGATGGGTGATGGACATTGGGGAGGGTTTGTGCTTTGGTGAGTGCTGTGAAAGGTGTAAGCCTGATGATTCACAGACCTGTACCCCTGGGGCAAAGAATAATTAAAAAAAATTCTCTCTTTCTCTCTCTGCACCTCCCCCCATGCTCACACTCATGCGCTCTCTCTCTCTCAAAAACAAGCAAGCAAACAAACAAAGCAAATATATGATTGTTGGGCCGACGGGGTCCGGGGAACTGACAAGGCCACAAGAGGGCGGCTGCCCTACTGTCTCACCGCCCCGCCCCCCTCTAATCACCTTCCACTCTCAAAAGACCGCCAAGGCCAGAGCTCCGGCGGGAAACCGAGGGCTGAACTCCATCCAATCTCCTACCAATTACGGTCATGTTCCCCTGTTCCGCCCACACCCCATAAAAACCCGTGCGCATCCTCCCCAGGTGCGACTTCCCCGACTCCCTTCTCTCGGAGTCGCGGAACCTCGCCCGAGGGCATCTCTATTAAAAATCTCCCCTCGTGCCTATTCGTCTGGTGCTTTGTTTCATCCGCCGTTACTGGGAGGGCTACCGGGAAACCTTACAATGATAATGGCATAAACCTGATTACACTGAGTTCTCATGAATCTGGAAAACAAAAGATCAGAAGAAATCAGGAAAGGACATTACAACCCATTAATCAGAGAAAACTTGCCTTTGAAATGGGACATTTGGATGACTCAGTAGGTTAAACATCTGCCTTTGGCTCAGGTTATGATCCCAGGGTCCTGGGATTGAGTCCTGCATTGGGCTCTCTGCTCAGCAGGGAGCCTGCTTCTCCTTCTGTCTGCTGTTCCCTCTGCTTGTGTGCTTTTTCTCTCTCTCCCTATGACAAATAAATAAATAAAATCTTAAAAAAAAAAGAAATGTAAATATTATATAGCAATGTATTTTAAAATTAACACATATAAATTATATAAATATGTAAGTATTTTTCGGTTACAGTACTTGATATTATTATATTAATACTCACAATAGAATAATTAATATATTATAGAGTAAAAGAATTTGATACTCTAGATCACCCAGTAGTTTGGCTAATATTAAATGGCATATTTATATATCATTTTTAGGTAAGAAAATTTACCATAAATATCAACATTTCTAAGGAATTGTTCTAAGAAAAAATTCTAAGGAATTGTTAGCCTTCAAGGTAAAAACAGTTTTCAGCAATTTATTCTTTTTTTATTTTTAACATTTTTATTCATTTATTTATTTTTAGTAGTCTCAATGCCCAATGTGGGACTCAAACTCATGATCCTGAGATTAAGAGTTACATGCTATGCCCAAAGAGCTAGCCAGGCACCTTTCCAGTAATTTATTCTAGTAGAATTATTGAATATAATTATTATAATTATTATTTCTAGGTTACTTATCACACTGCTTTTATAATCTTGAAAATATATTTTTTTTCCATAAGTGTTTAAAGGTTTCTGTTTTGCTTTTTTTCTTTTTTTGGTTGGTTCAAATTTTTTTAATTTTTATTTATTTATTTATTTATTTATTTATTTATTTATTTATTTATTTTTTAATTTTATTTTTATTATTTGCCCAAGGGGTACAGGTCTGTGAATCATCAGGCTTACATCTTTCACAGCATTCACCAAAGCACAAACCCTCCCCAATGTCCATCACCCATCCACCCTATCCCTACCCTCCCACCCCCCAGTAACCCTCAGTTTGTTTTATGAGATTAGGAGTCTCTTATGGTTTGTCTCCTTCCCCATCCCATCTTGTTTCATTATTTTTCCCTCCCTACCCCCCAC
>LNAC01001771.1:26667-99393 GCA_002007465.1 Ailurus styani
AGAGAGAGAGAGATTACAAGTAGACAGAGAGGCAGGCAGAGAGAGAGGAGGAAGCAGGCTCCCTGCTGAGCAGGGAGCCCGATGAGGGGCTCGATCCCAGGACCCTGAGATCATGACCTGTGCCGAAGGCAGAGGCTTTAACCCACTGAGCCACCCAGGCACCCCTCCAAAAGAGTTTAGATAAAAATATTCTCCAGCCATTCACAAATTTTATCTATATGTATATATCTCAAAACAGAAGAGCCTTCATTAAGTGAAAAGAACATTATAAAGTTTGTTCCAGTTGAATACACAAAGTAACAGAGATCCCATTTTGGTTAAATAGTTGCAAAAATATACACACATACACACACCCATATTTATATGTTCGTAATGAAATTTCTGCAATTATATACGTAGTGTGCTTGTTCCTAGGTTATTGGATAAGATTCCATTTTCCTATTGTATTTTCTTTTGTGTATAAAGTAATGCTTGTGTATTGATAATGTATTCTGAGATAAAGATTAAAACCATCCATAAACGACTAATTTCAAACAAACTACCTTTAATACTAGTGACGATGTTAACCCTACCAAAAGCAAACAAGAGCAAATACATGTAAGGATATGTCAAAGGAAACTTCGACCTCTCCAGCAGGTATATTCCTGTCAGTTATAATTACCATCGCTTCAGGTAAGATTCTTCATTAGGGTTTTGTGGTTTTGCTCTAAATATGTTTCAATATGTTATTATGAATGAATGTCCAGTGTGTATGTATCTCTTAAGCATAAAATCAATTAGTTCAGATGTTTTGAATGGTTTTTCAAAGCACTCAAAACAACACAGCAGAGGAACATTGGTGGGACTATGCCATGGTCCTTGAGAAAAGGCTCCAGTATCAAGCATCATCCTGTCTCTGGGTCCCTTCCTGGGCATCAAGTCTATTACGCAGCACCCTGGGGGGGACTCCTGCAAGCAGGGTCCCTCTGAGCCAACAGTAACTTGGCTTAAGTCTTCTGCTCCAATTTAAAATGATCTCTTTCCTGGTATACCTGATGTCACCACCAACAGAATGAGTTTCCCTGCGGGGAGCACAGCCCCTGTTTCTTTTGACTGGTGTACTGAGCCTTCTGAGCTAGAAAATCAATGTGTTCTTCACGGGGGGGAGGGGAGGTGGTAGGCTGGCAGCCACCAGTGGGAGGCTGCTTCGGAGAATGATTATTCATCCTCCTTCAACTGCCAAAAAGACACTTCCACTTCAGAAAGGAACCAGTATTGTACCTGTCAGCAACCAGCAAGTAAACAGGCAAGTTATCTCTCTAATATGAAAATAGGGTAAAACTTTCAGCCTCTGAGTGAAATGTTCATTACTATTCCACACCTGGCAGGAAGCGTCTTCTGTTCACTGGCGTGACGCCATCTATAGATACACCTGTCTCATCCGAGCTCCAACCAGTTGCTGGAAATACTCATTCGTGAGGCTTATTTCATTAAAGTAATATTATTTCTTTTGTTGGTTGTCTCTGAGGAAGACTTTTCTTGGCAACAAATTGTTGTGCGTTGCATATTAGCTTCCTGCCATAATACAAGGACAAAAATAAAATAAACTTCTTCACTGTCAGCAGCTGTTTGACATGAATCCCAAAAAATTCTGAGTAGCTTGAGAAAAGGTAAAGACAGTTTATTAGCTCTGAGGATTACCAATAGTCAATACATATTAATTGACTCATATTTTAAGTAAAGAATCTTCACATGTTTGTTTAGAGTGATAAGAATGACTGCCACTTACAGATCACTGACAGATATTCAAGAACACATACTGAAACCTACTGAAGAAAAGGAAAAGGAAAAATCAGGTCCAACTTTCCACTGAAAACTAACTTCATCCGGCTACAGAATCCTTTAATGAAACGTGACCGAATACAACCAGAGGTCAAATGGCATAATCTTGTATCTGAAATATTGTAATCAGATAAAATAGTGAAGCACATATTGCATGGAGCACTGGGTGTGGTGCATAAACAATGAATCTTGGATCACTGAAAAAATAAAATAAAAAATAATAATAAATGAAAATATACATCTAATACACCGACACACACACAAAGGGTAGTGAGGTTGCTTTCTTGAATTCCTAAGCAGCTGGGGGAAAAACAAAAAGAAAAAGGAGCTTCGTTTCCCCATCAGGGAGTTTGTTTCAGATGTACTTACTTAAACTGCAAACAGTTTGCGGTTTTCTTTCTACAAGTAGCCTGATGCTTGTCCACATGGACCCCAGCCCTTTGGAACGGGGTTGCTCAGGTGATCAGCGGCCAGGCTAAGGAGGAGCCTAGTGCTGCTTCGATCACTTGGATGCAGTTACTGAAGCCAGTAGTCAATCTCCCCCAAAGGAAGACCAAAATTTCCTTCTACCTTCCCTCCCACGTTTCACTAAAATGTATAGAATGCAACTAAATCAGTGCCATGAGAGAATTTTATAGCAGTAAATGCACACACTGGAAAAGAAAAGGCTCAAACCAATAAGATAAGCTTCCACTTAAGATATGAGAAAAGGAAGAGCAAAATGAACCCAAAGGGAGTAGAAGGAAGGAAATAATAAAGACATGAACAGAATTATTAAAATTGGAAATAGGAAAACAAAAAAATCAATAAAACCGAAAGTTGTTCCTTAAGCAATAAAATCACCAAGTTTCTTTCTTCTTTTTTTTTTTAATCACCAAATTTCTAGCAAGACTGGCATTAAAAAAAACAGAAGGCAGCACAATTTATTACTGTCAGGAATGAGACAAGGGGTATCTCTGTAGACTCTGTAGATATCCAGTGATGGCAAGGAAATGCTACAAACAACTCCACACAACAAACTGTACAACCAATGGACCAATTCCTCTAAAAGCACAAATTAAAACAAATCACTGACTTATAGAGATGATAATTTGTGTAGCTTTATAAGTATTAAGAAAATTGAATTCATAATTTTAAAAATTACAAAAGATATTCCCAGGCCCACTGGTATTCACTAGCAAAATTCTCCAAAGAATTAACACAGATTTTGCACATAATCCACAAGAAAATACAAGAAGAGGTAACACTCTTTGACTTATTTTAAGAGACCAGCATGGCTCTGATACCCAAACCTGATAAGAAAGAGACAGCGCGTACCCACAAAAAACCTGCAGTCCAGTGTTTTTCATGAACTTAGATGGAAAAATCTAAACAACTTTAGAAAACCAAACCCAACAATGTAGAAAAAGATTAGTACCACATGACTAAATGGGATTTATTCCAGGTATGCAAGGTTATTTCAACATTTGAAGATCAGCCACTCTAATACAACGTATTAATAAGCTAAAGAAGCAAGATCACATTAGTCTATAAACTGAAGCAGAAAGAGCATTTAACAAAATCCATCCACTCATGTTAAAAATTTTCTGTTACTATTTATTTATTTGATTGAGAGAGAGCACATGAGCAGGGGCAAGGATGTAGGGGGGGAAGGACAGAGGGAGAGGGAGAGAGAAAATTGCAAGCAGGCTCCATGCTCAGCCCAGAGCCTGACAGGGGGCTTGGTCTCATGACCTTGAGATCATGACCTGAGCTGAAATAAAAAAAGTTAGATACTCAACTGACTGAGCCACCCGGGTGCTCCTGTGTTACTATTTTAAAAGATAAACTGAGGCGCATTGAATTTTTCAAGAGTTTATTTGAGCAAACATAGGGGCACTCCATGCACAGGCTCTAGGGAAGAAGCTTTTAGACAGCTATGCACAACTGAAGGAAGTGAACTATTTGATCGGCTAGAGCTTAAATGGTTGCCGTATTTGGGAAACCTAAGTGGTTGTTTGTGATTGGTTGTTCTTAGGTTCTGATGTCTGAAACTGGAGGCATCTTTAGGAGTTGACTTTGGTTTTGTTTTGTCTTTTTATTTTGTTTTGTTGGTTTTTTGTTTTGTTTTGTTTTGCCAAGGCATTAGAGCCACTTCAGTCTATAGCTCCTTGTTTTCTTTAACAATTAGGAATAGAAGGAAACTTGTTCAATCTCATAAAGAAATCTATTAGAGAAACCTTACAGCTGCATCATACTTAACAGCAAATGACTAAGCATTTCCCCTCAAAGATGAGAAGCAAAGTATTTATATTTGCACTCTCTGCCCCTATTCAATAGACTACTGCAAATTCTAGCCATTGCAATAAGCCAAGAAAAATAAAAGCCACATAGTTCTGGAAAAGAGGAAACAAGACTGTCACTAGTTGCAGATGATGGTCTGTCTGATTGTCTACATGGAATAGCCCACGTCACTCACAAAACACAACTCCCAGAACTATTGAGTGAGTTTGGTAAGGTCAGGAGATGAACAATTAACACACAAAAATTTATTGTATTTTTATACGCTAACAACAAACAAGTGCAAGGAAGAATTTTTAAAAAACAATACCATTTACATTTACAAAAATGAAATTCATAGATATAAGCTTAAGAAAATATGTCCAGGATTATATAAGTTGTAAAATTGAATGCTAAAGCTGTATGGTAAATGTTGGAGTCTGTCTCCAGTAGGTCCGAAAGGATGGACGGTGTCAGCCAAAGGAGTGAGAGAGCCAGGAGATTTTTTCTGATCACCAAGCAGGCATCTCTGGCATCTCTGCTCTGCTGGTCTCAGTTTTATTTAAAGGCAGTAAGCAACATACATCAAAGGGCATGCTCTTTTGAAGTTGATTAATCTCTCAGAGATAAAGCACTTTAGTCAATAAAAAACATTTTTTACGTTTTCTTTTTCCATGTGTCAACTCCCTCGACCAAGACAGAGATAAATTTATCCTTTTTAAGTAGTTTGCTCCCAAGCGCACAGATGCAAGTAGGTCATGCTCTTATTCTTAGGAAAAGTTTAAGCAGATTCCCACAAAGGTAGAATAACAAAGCATTTAAAAGAAAGACAAGTGAAGTGAAAAAATGTCTAGCTATTAGTGTGATTTATGGTTAAACGTAGGTTAAACTACAGCGAGGCTGAGTGTCACTCTATCTAACACATCAACCATAATAGCGATATTTACACAAGTAAGGCTTCAGCTTTAGTTGTTTGTATAATTTGTTTTCTTTCAACTGAGTACGTAAATATCAAGGGGGGTTAGTTTCTTACTATTTTGTGAACAAATGGTAAAGCTTTTTCTCAATAGCTTCCTGCCTCTTCATAACATCTGGCCATTAACCATTGAGGGAACATGTAGCAACCAGTGCTCTGCTGGTGCTTATGCCTTATCCTTAGATAAGGTCCCTATTCCTTGGGCAGAGCTAACTCCTAGCCCCAGGGTTTCAAGGTCGTAAAATTCTTCCTCCTGATCTGCAAGAGCTCAAGGAGATAACATTAGAAGGGCCTGTTATAAGGGATAAGATGTAAGGTTTCCATATGGTTTTGGCTAATTGATCTCAGTCTGGTTAGGAGTGCCTAGAGGCCTAATTAATAGGATCAATTCTTAGGTAAGGATCAGGGGCAATGGAGGGAGATACCAGGTTTGCTTTGGTCGGCAGGAGCTGTGCAAATGCTGCCTTTCCCACGCTGTGACTGTGTCAGCCAGCGAGGCCCACGTGGCTCTCAGCAGGTAAATATTGCAAAATTAAAAAGAAATGAAAGGAGACCGAAGTAGGCAAGAGACACGCGGTGTTCCCAAATTGGAAGACACACATTGGCAAGATGCTGCTTCTCCTTAAATTGATCTATAAGTTTAATGCAGTTCCTGCCAATATCTCAATATCTCAACAAGGTTTTTTTGTTTTGTTTTGTTTGTTTGTTTTTAAGATTTTATTTTATTATTTATTTGAGAGAGAGAGTGTGTGAGCACAAGGGAGGGACAGAGGAAGAGAGAAGCAGACTCCCCATTGAGCAGGGAGCCAGAGGCAGGGCTCAATCTCAGGATTCCAGCATCATAACCTGAGCTGAGGACAGACACTTAAGCAACTGAGCCCCCCAGGCACCCCTCTATCCTCCTATCTATATAATGAGCTCTTTCCTGTGTATTGACGTATATGGATGTATAGACTTGTAGATTCCTATTTACCTTATGTGCCACAATTCACTACTATCACTCTTTATTGAGAAGCTCAGTGTGTCCCAGCCTTGGCCATGAGAATCCTTCCCACAAGCTCCTCCAACCTCCTGACACATCTCATCATTCTTTGAGTGCTTCCTGGCATCCTGCCTGGCATAAGACATTCCAGGGATATCTCGTACTTTCTCTGCTCCAGCCCTGATGGGGAGGATCACTCATTCTTTGTGGTCGGGATGGCCAAGACTTCCAGTGCCTCCTACACATAGCTGGAAAATAAATTCATGTGCGCACACACACACACATATCCCTATCTATTTCCATGTTTATCTGTAACAACCATGAAATCACACCTTGACCTTGGGATACCAGTCCAGTGCCACACGGTTACACCTAGCCTTGTTCATTTCTTTGTTTTTAACTCCCTTCTTGATATATTTACTTATATGCTTATTCTCCCTATGCATAATCTGTTGACCACCAGAGCCATTCACACAACCTGACATACTTCTGTCAGCCACTACCCCAGGGATGTTTCCCTAATGCTCAGTCCTGGGTATGCCTCCTCTACTCAAGTGCTTAGACCCTACCAGAGGTGTTAGAAAATTGTTTAACAAAAAAGTACTTAGAATCGAAAAGCACCCAGCAATTTGCACAGAACACCGAAACTTCTCAGTGTATTTTATCTAATTTATATATTCTCATAAAATATTTAATATACTGTCCCCAAATAGGCATTTCACTGGCCTCATTATCTGAATGAATTAATTGCACGTTCATTGTCTTTACTCTTTAGCCTCTATTTTGCCCTCATAAAATGTTTTTGTGTTCTTTTTAGATTCTAATTGTTTGCTTTATTTTCTGTACTTATTTGGTAAATAGATTTAAAGCAATCTGTTACAAGCTAGCTGGACTTAATTTTATTTGCGAATGTATTTTCTCAAGTGCATACTTGGAGCATATTTGCCCAATAATCAGTCAGGAACAGAGCCCACAGCTTGGGAATCTTTTCTTAACACAAACAGGGCTTTAGTGAAGTTGTGATGGTCCCACCCTTCTTCCTGTTGGCTTTTATCTACATTCAACACATCCGGCTTACTCTTTTTTTTTTTTTTTAAAGATTTTATTTATTTATTTCACAGAGGGAGAGAGATCACAAGGAGGCAGAGAGGCAGGCAGAGAGAGAGAGGGGGAAGCAGGCTCCCCGCTGAGCAGGGAGCCCGATGCGGGCCTCGATCCCAGGACCCTGAGATCATGACCTGAGCCGAAAGCAGAGGCATTAACCCACTGAGCCACCCAGGCGCCCCCGGCTTACTCTTATAAAATATTCTCTTCCACTGAAAATTACTAAAACTGAAAACAAAACCACGCTTTCATCTCATCTTCAAGGCTTGCTTTTTTGTCTCTTTGCTTCAACAGAGCAATTATATTTACAATGGTTATTTAAACTCCCATGTCTGTGCTTAATTATGGCACTGTTACTCTCGAACATATTTAATTTTCTGATTTTGATTCATTAGTCTATTACATGAGCAATTGACGGAAAAATGATGTCTGTCTGTGGCCTTTACATTATTTATAATAAAACTGTCCTTCAAAGAATCTTTGGATGATGTCTCCAGAATTATAGAATAAGGACAAATTAGTTTTCTAAAAGCAGCGACTGGTGATTAATTAAGTTTTGTCATGTTTTCTGTAGATTACTGCCTCATGGTTCTGCAAGGTTCAGGTGGTTAGTGTTTTAACTGCTTAGCATTTCCTTCATAGAACTATCCCTGAAAACACAGTGGAAGGAAATTCGTTCTGAAGATAAGAGCCAGCTCTGCTGTTTAGCTATTAAGGATGATTTAGTGTTTAGCAACTTAATATTCCCCACACAGCCCGCCACAGAGTAATGGCATAGATCTTGTGATTAAAATGTTTACAAATAGGTATTTTTGAAGGTTGTTTGCATGAATATCTCAAATAGTAAAAGTCAATAAATCTTTGCACCGCTCTAAGGGTGTTATTTAACTAATTGGATAAATCACCGAGTTCCACAAAGCAATTTTAGACCACTAGATTTACAATGCATCAGAGCTGATCTCTATTTAAATTCTCCATTACAAGATAAATGTTTATAAACAAATAGTAAGACCTGAAATAATGCTGATCATACATCTGGCAGAACAAGAGGAGATACTTAAAGAAAAGAATTTAAATTTCATGTGAAATCGTTCCCAAGGTGGCACGTTTGGGTCGAGCATCACGATGCAGCTAAATAATTTTTGCATTGGACTAATTGTGTGTTTGCCTTTCTTTCTCCTCCTCCAGGTTTTAAGTGACTTGAATGTTTTTGAAAATAATAATGCTGCATACGATTTAGAAAGAGTGTCAGCAATAATAAGGCATATTGTAGGCAAGCAATTAAAGAATGTGTGACCACACTGGCAAGTTTAGCCACCAGCAAGCCCTGATTGTACGTGTATGCACAACCATTATGGACAAAGACGTACAAGTTATGCTCTTTGTATTGGCCGTGAGGATAATCGTTGTATTTGAGAGAACTGGCCCTGGTGCTGGACTTCTTCGGCTGGAATCCCAGTGCTATCATTTTCTGGCTGTTGGAGCTTTCTAACATCTCTGTAACTCAGTTCCTCTGTGAGTAAAACTGTGGAAAATCAAGATGCTGACTTTAATAAGTGAACACGGAGAAGGCATTTAGAATAGCATGAGCAATCAACATTACCAGTGCTTTTGAAAGATACCTTATTTGAGTCACATTATTTGAATCCTACTGTTAAGAGATATTAGCCAACATTAGAGACATTTTTCTGGGCCCCCCACAGTGACAGAACTTTGTAGATAAAAGCATATTAGCAGATGGTCATTCCCCACCTTTTCCCCCCAATATTAAGCACTGCTTTAGTCCCTTGTAATCCTGGATTTTTACCTACTGGTAATGTAAACTCTATTTTACATTAGAATGTTTTGGGTGTAATTTTCGCTTAGCTTTCACTCATGGAATAATGACTCAAAAGTTGACGTCTATGCTGAGATTTTGCATATTTCCTTATGGAATTTTTTAGAGTTTATAACTGAGCGCTGCAAGCCAAGGAACGTTCGACTTGTCTGTTTGTCCACTCACTCATTAATTTATTGAATAAACATGTATTCGTCGGGGCACCTGGGTGACTCAGTTGGTTAAGCTTCTGACTCTTGATTTTGGCTCAAGTCATGATCTCAGAGTCATGAGCTCGAGCCCTGTGTTGGGCTCCTCGCTCAGCGGGGAGTTTGCTTGAGGATTCTCTGTCTCCCTCTGTCCCTCCCCTTGCTCTCTCTCTCTCTTTCTCTAAAATAAAAATAAATAAATCTTTAAAAAAAAACATCTTGTATTCATTAACTTCTATGTAGTAAACATTATACTGTTAATTGCTGGGGATAAAACAAAAATAATATAGATGAAATTATATATATAAATTTGTATCTATATATAATATAATAATATAGAAAATTTATATATTTATTATAGAAATAATATAATAAATACTATCAATAAAAATATTTGCACTCATGAAGCTTACATGTGGTAGGTGTAAAATGTGTACAGAAAATTGGGTATTTACCCAAAGAAAATGAAAACCCTAATTTTGAAATATATATGCCCCCCTACATTTCTTGCAGCTTTATTTTACAACAGCCAAGACATGGAACCAACCTAAGTGTCCATCGATAGACTAATGAATAAGGAAGAGGACGTATGTATTATGCAATGGAATATTACACAACCATAAACAGGCATAAGATTGTGCCATTTGAGACAACACAATGGACCTAAAGGGTCCATGTTGAGTGAAGTAAGCCAAACTGAGAAAGATAGATTCTGTATGCATTTTGCTTATATAGGGAATCTCAAAAAGCACAGGAAGCTAATAAGTAAGTGAACAGAATGCAGAATCAGACCCAAAAATACAGAGAAGAAATGGATGGTTGCCAGAAGGGAGGGGGAAGGGGAGATGGACAAAGCAGGTGAAGGGGAAGGGAGCACGGGCTTCCAGTAACGGACTGAAGAAGTCACAGGCTGAAGAGCACAACACAGGGAACACAGTTAGTATATTGGGATGGTGCTGGAGGGTGACAGAAGGTAGTTACATTTGCGGTGAACAGAGCATAAGGTACGAATTGAATCACTCTGTTACACACCGAAAACTAATGTAATATCTCGTGTCAACTGTGCTCAAAAAATAAATAAATAAAAATAAAGTCCAGGCAGGCATGGGAGGCCTTCATCAAATCATTGATGAGCTGGTGACTGAGATGTCTCAACTCTCCTCCCCTAGGGACCCCGGGGGTTTGGATGACTCAGCATGTGGGATTCTGGGGTACAAAGTGATTGTTTTGATTTATACACGTCTTCATCAGAATGTTCTCCTTTGAACTTTGCTTAAGGTGTGAATAGCAGAAAACGTTTCAGTTTTGACTGGTTTCCTCCTTCTCTGTGTTAATAAGAACCCCACGAGGGCCTTCCTATTAAAATTGATATTCTTGAAATCCTAACGAGGTAATATGATGACATGTAATCAATTGAGTTGCACCTTGTGAATGTCTATATTATAGCATTATCGTATTGTACTGCACTTGACCCCTTCGCCATTAAAATAAATGCAAGGAGAGCATATCATTTATCTTAAAACTCACCACTACATCAAGCAGAGTGACAGCCAAACAGTGGGTGCTCAAAATAAGCTGAATAATGGATGAATCCATTCATTTGTGATTTAACATCAAAAAGTAATAATAACTAGGATTTTAAAAAAAAGAGTTTGTGCTGTAGAGAGAAATCTTATCAGGGCACTTAAAGCTGACTAATGCAATCATATCAAATCAAAATTTCAGGGAGTGCAGATCACATAGTTAGTGGTAGGGTTGTTGCAAGGTTCCCCCCACAAGCAGCAAATATATATATATTTTTAACCTTCCTTGTCAAAGTGCATAGAATATACTTTTAGGCTAAGTGCCTACATATCACAGGGGAGAAAAATAAGAAAAAACAAAGGCTTCCAAGTTATTCTGGTGAACTGAATTGTGTCACCAAAAATTCACAGGTGGAAGCGTTAGCCCCAGGTTGATGGAATTTGGACACAAGGAGGTAAGTGAGCTAAAATGAGGTCACTGGGGTTGGGTCCTTTTCTAATAGAATTGCTGTCCTTAGGAAAACAGGAGAGACACCACAGAGCTCTTGCTTCCTGCTTGCACATGGGTAAGCCAGCAAGAAGATGGCTGTCTGCAATGCCAGGGGCAAAGCTCTCACCAGAAAAGAGCTCTGGGTGCACCTTGGGCCTGGACTCGCGGTCTCCAGCACTGTGAGAAGAGAAATCTCTGATCTGTAAACCCCTGGTCTATGGTAGCTTCTGAGGGCAGCTCAAGTAGACGGATGCCTCGTGTTCTCAGGAAATGGGAATTGCAAATCATGTTGGTAAGAGGACACATAAAATCACTCCAGAAGAATGCATTTTGCATGACATCTCATGCCACTTTAAAGCCCAGGAAAGAGATTTCCAAACACTGTGTGGGTGTGTTCTCCCCCACACAATCTAGTTACTTCTTGAGGATGGCAGGAAATGGGGCTGTAGTGGATTTAAGAAAATAATCATCACTTAGAGTTGGAGGATCGACAACAGAGATGGGTTTTCTGTTTTTGTTTCTGCAGAGAAAAAAGAGAAGTGAGCAGAGTAGGCTCCTGTGAGCAGCCACTCCATTAGCCGGTGGCTGTTCTTAGGTGTCCATCTCTGCGTTAGGGGTCCTTAAGGCCATCCTCAGATTCCGTGATTTTTTGGAAGGACACACAGACTCAGTGGAAGTTGTTAGACGCACGGTTGCAGTTTATGGAGCTGGAAGGTTGGGGATCAAAACCAGCAGGAGAAGGAGAAGTGCAGGAGAAACCAGGTGTGAGCTTCCAGGTGTCCCTGCCAGCGTGGCTGCACAGGGTGGGGGGAGGGGGTGATCACACCTCCCAGAACAACCTGTGACAGCTGTTCCCCACCAGAGATGCTCAGAAGAGCCTCAGCTTTCAGGGTCTCCACTGGGATCCACCGCCCCCCATGCTGCTGCAGGTACACAGATCCTGGCCTCCCAGGGTGAAAACAGGGATTCTTCATAAATCCCATTGTCAGGATAAATATTTCTGGTCACCTTGCTGTCTCTAGGACCGCAGACCTTCTTTGGGAATGCATGGAGTTTGAACAAGGGGCCTCCCAAGTTAACTCCAAAGCACAATGTGAGATGGTGGAACATGGTCTCTTAGGCTCAAGTGACGTCATGCAACTGATAATGTCATGAAATACGTGAGTGCAATACTGATACAAGGGACATTTTGTAAGCTGTCTATGGGAGATGTTAGCAGAGGAAGTGCCATGGACAGAGACGACACACCGTGCATGTTTTGACCAAGATGCTGTGGACACCTGCCCAGAGCTGTTCCCTCTTGCCCCGGGCTGAAAGCAAAGATTGACCAAGAAGTTCTGGAACAGAGCACAGATGTCAGAGAACTAGGGAGGATGGAGAAATACCAACGTAATACCCACTAGACTTCTTCCAGGATCTGACACCGGCTCAGGCTGCCCTCAAGCAGGGTTCCAGGTGAGACCCGGGAGGCACCCTGGCCTCCTCTCCTATTTTTCTCCAGAAGATCCAGACCCCAGTCCCGATGAGGGCAAGGTAATTTCCTGCAACAGCCATGCTGGGGGTTGTTCAGGGGAAAGGAGTGAGAAGGGTGCTCTTTGGCACACTGATCAGAACTAGTGTTGAGCACGCCAGCCACCAGTTTAATAAGACAGTGCAATCATGATGTTGTCAGGTGCTCCTTTATTTGAGTTTGGATGGATCATTTTTCAAAGATATATTCCAGAGGCAGAAATGGAACGTCCCTGTTCCAAAAGAGCCAAGCCCTGAGAGAATTGAAAAGGCAGGGGGCAGTTGCAACCAACTGTCAAAGAGTAATGTGAGGGACACCTGGGTGGCTCAGTCGCCATCAGCTCAGGTCATGATCTCAGGGTCCCGGGATTGAGCCCCACATCGGGCTCTCTGCTCAGTGGGGAGCCTGCTTCCCCCTCTGCCTCTGCTCCTCATCCTGCTCTTGTGCTCTTGTTCTCTCTCAAATAAATAAATAAAATCTTTAAAAAGAGAGAGAAAAATAAAAAAGAGTAACGTGAGCTACTGTGGATGCCAAAAGCAGGCCAGGGACACTGAACGCAGACGTCAGCAACAACCGACTGGCCGTGGGGATGAACTCAGCGGCAGCGAACGTGTCAGCTCACCTTTCCCGTCCCCACGCTAGATGGGTTTTGTTCCAGAGACCTAAGAAGTTGCAGCTCTTAAATCTTTGTCCAGTGACCTCCTGGGGTGCCCAATGTATCATGGCCGTAAAACACTCAGTTAAACTTTCCAGGTCCCGCTGCGAAAAAGAGTTCCCAAACTGTCAAAGGTGGATGTCGGCCCCACATTTTATTTGTACTTTTTATTGTGCCATGAAGAGAAGCTCTCGGGAGGTTTCCTTCACTGGGTTGTTAATAGGAAGGGATTTTCACTCTGACACACGCACACATATGCCCCACATCCTGGTAAGGGCTCGTTTAAAATGTTGACAACGTAGTTGGACCCCCAAAGCATCTGATCCCGCTGCATCCTAAAGTGCTGATGTCCTTTTTGTAAATTATAATATCTAAAACAAATTCCTCTTGTTCTCAGTTCAAATTACTCTTCTTTGCTTCAAGGTGATGCACACTCTTAAATATGACCATTAGGAATATTTTAGGAATATTGCTATTCCCCTGCCCCGGCCTGATTTATCTTGTGCCTAATTTATCTTGTGCCTAATTGTGGTGATAGGTTTCGATAGTTGACTTTGGTTTCTACAGTCATGATTTTACAGGGTTTTATATCATCCCTGGGCTTCGAACACCCTTCGCTGGCTTCCAATCACAGAGAGAGTAGATCTCAAACCCATCGCAATGTTATCTTTATCTAGAATATTCTCTGAACTACCCAGCCGTAGTGCTCACAGCCCACTCCCAGATCAAGAGTGCATGTGTACAACAAAGAATGGCTTCCTGTCTTCATGGTTAACTCCAAGTTCTCTCTCTTCTTTAAAAGATTTTATTTATTGGGCGCCTGGGTGGCTCAGTGGGTTAAAGCCTCTGCCTTCGGCTCAGGTCATGATCTCAGGGTCCTGGGATCGAGGCCCGCATTGGGCTCTCTGCTCGGCGGGGAGCCTGCTTCCTCCTCTCTCTCTGCCTACTTGTGATCTCTCTCTGTGAAATAAATAAATAAATAAATCTTAAAAAAATATATTTTATTTATTTATTTGACAGAGAGAGAGACAGTGAGCCCCCACGCGGTGCTTCATCGCAGAACCCTGAGATCATCACCTGAGGTAAAGGCAGACCCTTCACCGACTGAGCCACCCTGGTGCCCCCAAGCTCTACGTCTTTAAAAACATAACTCAAATATCTGGTGATAAATGTTCCGTTCCCTTATACCTCAGACAAGTGCCTCTCGCACCCTGCGCCCTTTGCTCATGTTGCGATTCTCACACAACTGATGGTTTTGCAATTATTCTCCTCTGGTGTCCCCATGAGTTTCTGGGCTCTGGAAATGGAAGGGTCATGTCCTGTCCTCACATCCTTGTTAGGACCTACATGACTTCCTAGGACGTCTGACTCCATCCCTTTGTGAAAATCACACGTCATTCATTGGCTTTGGTTCACATCGTGATTAAGGGGATAACAGAGGACACGTTCTATAATCCCTGTGCCTTGGGGCCTCCACTGAGCTATACTCTGGGATGATCAGAAAGGAAGATGGAAGTGATGCCATAATAAATTTGCACGTGTGGAGCACATCCTCTCGGAATAATTTCAAACGCAGCACCTCACCGCAAACTTGCCGAGTGTTCAGGTAGGGGTTTTATCACAGGTTTCAAGATGAAGAGACCAAGACACAAAGAAACAAATGATAAGTAATATGACCTTCAAGACACTAGCTTTGCTCACCTCAGCATCTGGATCCTTAATGTAGTCCAAAGAAGTTTGGGGGAAAATTAGAGTAAGCTGATATTTCGCGTTATGTCAGCAATTTTCTAGACTATTGTATTATCTCATTAACTCATATTGTATTCATTCTAGCTGCTCCATAAACATATGGTTATTAGTTTAGAATATTATTAGCATAAAAGCAATCACAAGTAACATGAAAAGTAATACGGGGAACTCAGAATCAGCCAAGAAACAGCGGTGGCATGGGTTCATTGAAACCTCACCTAATAGCATAAAGGAACAAGCAAACGATCAGGGATTTGGAAATAATAAGACAGCCCCACTGTTTACAGGGCAATGACAGTATGCAGTGATAAGAAGCAAGTCACACTTTGATGACCAATCAAAACCTCCTTTACCTCTGCCGCTCCCGAGTTCTTAAGTGAAACTTGTGGTATTTGGGGACAGCCCTTGTTATGATGTTATGATGTTATTTGACTATTCTGACCCTCTCATAGGTCTGTGCAAAGACAGATTGTCCCGAGGTAAGAATTTAGAAAGGATATTTTATCTTCTATACCATAGCTCAAAATCATTCTCGCACCCACTGACCTTGCCTACATTTTGCAGCTTTTCAGAAGTAAGATTTCATTTATATTGCACTGAGTTCTAAACCTGGTTCTCTTTCCACTGTGCAAATAACACGGAGGGGTCCTAAGTGGGTAAACTGTGTGACTGGTGGCCCGCAGACTCACCGTCTTGATGATGGAACCAGATTGTTTTTGAGGAAATAAATATTATGCCCATTCTGATACCATTTTTATTTAGCATGAGGGAATATAAGCAGAGACATGTGAAAGTGAGTTAGAGTGTGTTGAAATTATTGAAAAGTCATGCTTGGTGGTGTTAGTCTCCAAGAGACTCACAAGCAGAAGTTAGATGTCAAGAAGTAGCAGGAAGAGTAGGGAAAATGAACAATTTTCAGAACTTTCAGAAAAATGGCATTAAATTTGGAAAAGTTTGACATTTTGGAAGCACGAGATTAATTATTAATCAGATCAAAATTAGGTCTTTTTCAATCTGAAGATTTGAAACCAACTTTCAAAAGATGTTTTTTTTTTTTTTTGAGGTATATGTCACTGAGTCATTATTCGCAAAAATTCTTGTGGCCGGTGAAAAAGGCACCCACCTCCTGTAAACTCTGAACTTCCAAATATATAAACTCCTCATTCCCTTAAAACATTAAACCACCATAAAATGTATAAGACCACATACAAAAATTTCCCTAAAATTTCTCTTTCGTCCTTCACTTTCTTTTGCAACTTTTTTCCCCTAAAATATCTGAGATGATTTCTTATTTTTAGGTTATTAAACAATGTCTTAAAGTGCAATATGAAAAATGCGAAATCGGATAGCTGTTTCTTATGTAATGCTTCCTCTGCACGAGTCGGACGTGTGACTGATCCCCCTCGCACCTCCACACAGTGTCCCTCAGACGAAGGCTCTCACCAGGGAGCCATGGAGGCACATTGCCGGGGGTCCAAGTGCCCCCCACTCATGCAACACTAGTCTGAACCCATTAGCCCTGCCCTGGAGCTTCAAGGATGACCTTTCACTCTGTTTTTTAAATGTGAATCAGAGACTGAATTAACCACATCCTTCCATGACAAAAACATTTCAAGTGATAGTAGTCCATCTTAATAGATTTCGCAAAAGCTATCTTTTTACAAAGAGCAAGAAAGTTTAGCTTCTGTCTCTGAACTTCTGTTCTCATTTATATTTACTCTCCTCCTCATTTTGTTTTTTATTTTATTCAACCCTATCACTGTATTGTATTTATGGGGCACGTAAATCATTTGTGGAAGGAAATAACATACACATAACCACATGTATATACGGATAAACATCAAACTGTAAACTTTACAGCAAGAAAAACAAAAGCTGGCTATTTCACGTTATTTTTCTTTTGGCGGTGGTTTTATATGAGGGGCCAAAGATGGTCTCTGCCTGTTGGTCCTATCCTGTGTTGTTGACTTTTTCACAGCAGGCTGGAACCCATTAGCTCAAAAGCACGAGGACACCAAACTCAAATGTTACACATCCAATTATTCTGTTTATTTTTTTAAGATTTATTTATTTATTTGAGAGAGAAAGAGAGAGGGGGAGCACAAGGAGGGGGAGCAGCAGGCTGAAGGGGAGGAGAAGCAGACTCCATGCTGAGCAGGGAGCCTGATGTGGGGTTAGATCCCAGGACTCTGGAGTTATGACCTGAGCTGAAGGCAGACACTTAACCGACCAAGCCACCCATGGGTCCCTACATACCCAGTTGTTTTGGATACAGTCCCAATAAATAGATTTTCAGCTATCTAGAGCCCACTTGATTCAGATACCCCATGGGGCTTCACCTGACACCTACCAACCACAGGTAAGGTAAACCCATGGGCCATGAAGACCCCAAGCCATGGGTGCCCTTCAGGGGTCTCAGGCCGAGTCTCCTGCCTGGCTGCTAAGGGACATCACCTAGACATGTGAGCCCCTTTCAACCCCCTCTCTTCTGGGTGCTCTCTGACTCCTCTGTATTTACTGGTGGTGCCCCTACCACCATCAGCTTCAGGCTGTGAGGGACTGTCTTTGCCTCCAAACCCTTCAAAACACCCCAAAAGAAACCCTGTAGTGTTCTCTGCCACCTGGTGAAAAAGGCCATGCCTTTTCCCTTGGTCAGCCCCAGCACCTCTGAACTCACAACAGCAATGACTCAAACCTAAGCAACAGGACCAAATACACATATGTTGTATCATTTACGCACTTTGCATTCCTCATTCACTTTATCAGGTTAGCTTATGAAACTCATACTTATTGAGTGAAGGTGCAATTATCCCCTTACAAACAAGATCATCGAAATTAGAGGATCAAAAGCTTCCCTCATCAAGGAAGATTGGCACTTGAACAGTGATGAGGACCAAATTCAACTTCAGATCTCATTTTTCCTGGTATAGATCACCAGCTCATCAACTGCTCATTTCCAAGTTTAATTGAAAGGGTGTCCTTCTGCGGCTCTGCCAAGCAACATCCTGGCATGCAGTGGGGCATGGTTTTTCCCAGGCTCTAGTCTCTTTCCTGGCAACACAGATCCCAAGACACCTGTGGTAGGCTCACAGGGCTGAGCGACCTGGCAGGTGCGTAATCACCATGCCATTGATAAAGAGTCTGCATATATAGAAGGGCTATGACTTCCTCAGACTTTGACATGAAGCCAGGCAGTGGGGCTGCACACTGTGGACGTCATGATGAAGAGATAGAATTCAAAGGGCAATGTGAACCATTATTTTATAACTCACTTGTGCCAATGCAATATTTGGGACATAAGGGGCAAGAATTCATTATGTTGAATCTACTGCTAAGATGGCGAATTGAATAGGTCTTTGAAGAGAGGGTTGAACTGGCAAGGGGAGAGTAGAAGCTAGGAACTCTCCAGCAGTCTAAAAAGAGATTGTTTTCCAAAAACAAACTGAAGTCAGGAGGAAGATTGTGTGTGTGCGCGTGTGTGCATGCAAAAGAAAAATGTTGGCAATATACAAGAACCCAAAGGCTTTCATGGTTTAGAAACTAGTTTTATTTTCATGGTAGCACATACCTAGCAACACAGGTTAAGAAAGATGATAAAAATAATAAATTAAAGGGCGTCTGGGTGGGAGAGTTGGTGAAGCATCTGAGTCTTGATTTCCGCTCAGGTTGTGATCTCAGGGTCATGAGATCGAGCCCTGCATTGGGCTCTGCGTTCAGCAGGGGGTTTGCTCAAGTTTCTTTCTCCCTCCCTCTGCCCTTCTGCCTCTCTCTCTCTCAAATAAATAAAAGAATCTTTACAAAATAAATAAATTTTCAAAAAGATTAAAAATATAAAAATCTAAAATAAAAAGATAATAAAATTAAAAAACGAGAAGGACAAAATGAATAAAAATATATGTAAAATGGAAGTGTTCCAAGCATCGACACCCTCAATTAGTTTATGTGCCGTCTGAGAACTACCCATCATGGGTAGAGAGGGAAGAGGGAGGTAAAAACGAAATTTTCAGCTGCTGCTGCATTTAGGAGTCCTTATTCTGTCAGGTGTGTGATTCGGTAATAATAGGGACAGAGGAAGCCATAGTTTACTTAAACAGTAAATTGTAGGAGAATCCCTGTGAGAAATTGAAGAAATCAAAAGAAATTTCAACATTATTTTCTATTGGGAGGTAACAGAAGGTACATTACATCAAAACTTTAAAATATGTGTATGTGTATGGATATGTATATGTGTGTGCATATGTGTCTGTGTCTGTGCATGTGTCTCTGTGGGTGTGTCTGTGTGCACATGTACGCACGTGTATATATGCATTTGTATATATATATGCATGTGTATATGTGTACGTACCTCTGTATGTGTTTGTGCCTATGTGTATGTATATGTGTGTATGTGTATATCTGCGTGCATGTGTGTGTGTGTCTGTATGTGTGTATCTGCATGTGGGAGTGTATATGTGTGTTTGTAAGCACGTGTATATATATATATGTATATATATATATATATATATATATGCATGTAAATACCACTGTGTGTATGTGTTTGTGCCTGTGTGTATGTGTATGCATGTGTGTTTACATGTGTGCATATATGTGTATTTGTACGTGTGTATATATGCGCACCGCTGTGTGTATATTTGTGTGCACACATGCATGCATATGTGTGCATGTGTATATGTGTGTATACTTGTGCATATACATGTGGGCATATGTGTACATGTGTATATGTATGCGTACCTCTGTGTGTATATGTGTGTGTTTATATGTATATGCGTGTACATGTGTGCCTCTGTGTGCATATATGTGTATATGTGTGCACATGCATATGCATATGCATATGTGTATGCACATCTGTGTGTATGTGTGTGTATATGTGTGCACCTCTGTGCGTGTGTTTGTGTGTATATGTACATGTGTGCCTCAGTGTGCATATATGTGTATATATGTGTGCACGTGTGCCTCTGTGTGTACATGCACACATATGTGTATGTGTATGCACATCTGTGTGTGCATGCATGTATGTGTGTGCACCTTTGTGTGTGTGTCTGTGTGTATATGTGTGTATTTATACCTATACTTCAGGACAAGCCTTCAAAGGGGGATGAAGTTATGAACGCGGCTGCCAGGGGAGACTCTTTCACATACCACAGCTTGCACAGAACACGTTATCACTACTGAACTCAATGGCCTGTCTTCACTCAGATTTGAAAGTCAGAACAGAAATAAGCGTTGTCTTACAAAGCCACTGGCTTAAAGAACCATCCAGTGTCTTGTATGACAGCATATCCAAAGGGGACTTTGTGTTGGAGAGATCACCACTCAAATTTTGATTTACAACCCTACAAGAATTTTGTTCCCAAGAAAATGTCTCATAAAATAGCTTTATAAATATAATCAATGACAGCTCATAAGAGTGACATGAGACCCTTCATGATCCCCATTATCCTGGAGAAATGACGGCGTGGGGAGTTTTATAGGGAGCGTGGAACTCTTGACAGGTGACCCTGCTGTCTGCCTCTCGTTTTTGGCACCTCACAGACCATGGCCTCCATGGCATCACATAGTGCTGGCTTCCTCCTGCTTCCACTTACCTCTTTTCCGTCTCCTTTGTGGACAGCTTTTCTACAGGATGCTTCTTTTTTTAAGATGTATTTATGTTTGAGAGAGAGAGAGCATGCGCCATCATGCACGGGGGGGTGGGACAGATGGAGATGGAGAGAGTCTTAGGCAGAATCCACACCGAGTTCGGAGCCCAACACGGGGCTCAATCTCACGACCCCGAGATCATGAGCTGAGCTGAAAGCAAGAGTCAGAGGCTCAACCAGGTACTGTGACGCCCAGGTACTGCTACAGGCTGTCTCTTAGATGTCGGAGTTTTCCCCATGCTCAACCTCACTGTTCTACTCAGTGCACACATTTCCCTGGGCAACATCATACCCTCCTACATCTGCAACAGCCCTCTCTGCTGATGACTTCCAAATTTTGTCTCATCTACCATTGTCTCCTTAACTACAGTTACCGTGTGTCTGCCATTTTCACACCTTCTGCTGCTCGTGTGTGGCCCACCAGAGAAGAGATAGGAGACAGAAAGGCATTTTTATCCCTGTGCAGATTTCAGAGACGATCTCTCTCTACTTTCTCCCCCTTGTTGGCGGCATTTGTATTGATCCGTTTGTAACTACTTTAGTAGTTTATGTATTTGGATACTGTTTTGATATTGTGCATGCTGTTCACTTTGCCCAGAATACATTTTCCCACTTATGTACCTTGTCGGTTTCTATTCATTCTTCAAGGTGCAGCTCAAACACAACCTCCTCTAGCAACATTGTTTAAAGACCCATCCACTGCAGAGCCCTGGGGTGGCTCAGTTGGTTAAGCACCTGACTTTTGATTTCTGCACAGGTCATGGTCTCAAGTCACACGTTGGGCTCCAGGCTCAACATGAAATCTGCTTGAGATCCTTTCCCTCTGCCCCTCACCCGGCTCATGCATGCTCTCTCTCTCTCCCTCTCTCTTTCTTTCAAATAAATAAATTTAAAAAAATCTTTAAAAAGCCCATTGTACTTTCAAAGACAGTGGGTGTATCTCTTTTCTAACCTTTACACACAAAGTGCAGTTGTCTGGGTAATTTTGATTTCTGCTACCAGTAGTTTGGCTATTTGATATGAGTGAGTGCATTGTATTCTCATTAGCATCTAGGTGACTATATTAGCTTTTGCATGAGATAAGAGTTACTAAATATTTCTTGAACAAAGAAACTAATAGACCATAGAATGAATAAATTGGTAAGTGAGCATGTCTGCCAAAGATACATTCCTTCTTGGGAAAATAATTGTTTCTACTACTATGATTATGGAGGTGTATCCTTAGAAAATGGTAATTATCTACAAAAATATTGCCTATGTCTTAAGATATAGGTAATAATTTTTTAACTTTACTTTAAAATAGCCTAAGGCTTGTCTATTAGAACCATGTCTCTGGTTAGTTATTAGGTGAAAGTGGAGTCATCACTGGCCAACATGATAAAGGCCCTCTCTCCACTAAGGATCTTATCCATATGGCAATGACCCACGAGTTTCAATATGGTGGTAATGGTGATTAATGCCTTGATGGCAAGTAGTTGGTCAGTGTCTCCTATAAGGTTCCAGCTCACATGTGGAGCAAATAGATCTTCCTAATATGTCAAGGAAGGTTCCAGAGAGTAGGTGACATTGTGATAGCTCTTGGAACATGCTAGAATAAATAGATAATGTTAAGAGTTTGGAGAACAGCCTTCTAAGGAGAGAAAGTGGATTTGGTGATGTGAGAAGACCTGAGGAGCAAAACATAGTGTGTGTGATGGTGGGTGGGTAGGCATCGTGCACGCAAGGAGAGTGAAAAGGAAGTTAAAGATCAAGCCACGAAATCCATACATGGTGCAAGGTGAGGAGGACTGTATCTACCATTAGTCTCGTTGCTTACCGTCATTGCGATGTTACTCTATGCCAGAGATAAAGCTGAGACTTCCTGCTTATTACTTCATTTGATACCCTCGAAAGTCATATAAGAAACATCTTATTTTTATGCTTATTTTACAGATGGGGAAACTTAGGCTTGGTCAAAATAAGTAACTTTCTTTATTTTTTTTTTTTAAAGATTTTATTTATTCATTTGACACAGAGAGAGATTACAAGTAGGCAGAGAGGCAGGCAGAGAGAGAGGAGAGAGGAGAGAGGAGGAAGCAGGCTCCCCGCTGAGCAGAGAGCCCGATGCGGGCCTCGATCCCAGGACCCTGGGATCATGACCTGAGCCGAAGGCAGCGGCTTTAACCCACTGAGCCACCCAGGCGCCCAAGTAACTTTCTTTAAGTCACCTGCTAATATATGGTAGAGCTGGAATTCAAAGCCAGTGTTTTTAATCACTCTACTCCACAGCCACATTCCTGAGTCTAACTTTCACTCATTCCAACCACAGAGAAATTTACAGATCCTAAAGATTTGCCAACAGGCTGAAATTACACATTACCTCCAGCTCAACAGAGTACACATTGGTTCTTGCAAAGCAGTTACTGACTGCTATTCAGCTGGTCACTGAGCTCATCTTCATGCCCACTTAGTCCCATATGACATTAACCAAAGCTCACACAGCCACACTGATGCTGTGCTCCTGACCTGGAAGGATTTGTTCTCTTCTCTATGAACACTCAAGTCTTATCTGATCCCCGAACACTTCCTCAGGCACACTCACTCCAGAGCTAGTGACCACTTCTCTGACCACTTCATTTTTTCTTGTGTATCATTGAGTATATGGCAGGAACTGTGGTAACTAGGCTTAATGAATACGGAGTTTTTAAACCCAAGTTCTATGCCAAGGATATGCCATATCAGTTTAAGTTCAGATGGGAATGTAATAAGCGATGTGGCGATGCCAGTCTTAGGTCCTAGTCTCCATGTGCGTCTAGCATCCATAGGAAGGTCCTCTATAGTGTCTGGAGTCTACAGGAAGAACTTCTCGCATGTTGGACCCACAAGTCTCTCTTCATTGGTTCCTCCTATTGGGACCATTTGTCCCATACTCTCCATTATGGTAGATGTTCTTTCCATTACCTTGCTTTCCTTTTTATTCTTAAAACAATAACACGTACCTTTGGTGTTTAGGGCAAAAGTGAAAGATGATGTTCAGCTTATCAGGTGAGGCTGGATATTGATTAATACATTTTATTTTGTAAGTAGGAGTTTTGTTAAATAATATTGCTGTTGTCTTATCTTAGGAAACATAGAAGTCTTCTTAAAGATGGGATTAGATACAAAATTGTATTTATCAATTGATGACATCTGTAAGATTATGGTTACTAAACCTCTTTTTTTTTCCTAAGAGGTGAAGTATTTAATCAATGAGCATTGGTAATGCTAGATAAACCCTGCTTTGTCATTAAGAGTCAACATGAAAAGGTCTCTGCTGTTTGAGACTAGATCTTATCATGGTGACCCAGGGAAAGACCACATGAGAGACTGGTGGCTTATCTATCATATCTTAGGAGGCTCGCATTCCAAAGTCTTGACTGTACCTTGCATCGTCCAAGTTATAGAGAAACCTTTCCTGTTCTCATCAACTTGGGGCCATCTGGAACAAGCTGTGAATGGTGCTCCATGGTAAAATTTCACCAAGACATTCTAAAACCATAGGGCTGTTGGCTGCTGAATTGCAGAGGCCATATACCATGGTTTAAACAAGGGAAATGCAGGAAGAGGAGATTGTTACATGGAACCACAGTGCCAAACATGACAAGATTAAAGAACAGTTCACCTTGGTAATCTCCCTCCAAATCCTTCTGCTGATAAGGACTCCTGCTAGTTATGACCAAATGGAATGATTTGTCAAGATGATGAGAAGAATCACTGATCCTTGAAAGACTTTAAGAGGGATGGTCCACCATGCACATGGGTGAGACTAAAGATACTTCTAAAACCCTCCTTACTTATCCTGGACTTGCACCGTCAAATACACATTTTTGCCACAATCACTTCTATGGGATCAAAACAAAAAATAAAACAAAACAAAAACAAAAACAAAAACATCCACTTCTCATTGTTCTCTTGTTAACCAGTACTTATCCCATCAAGGAGAAGGTCATGATACTGGAGGATTCTTACCTGACAGGCCAATCCAGCAACCATTTACTAAATACCTGCTATATTCTTGATACTGTATTTAGTATTTTACAAATATGATCTCATATTTTATTTGCTCAGTGACTCATAGAGAAATCAATTGAGATTGTCCTTACAGAGTGACTTTGGTAAAACTTATCTTTCCTGGTACTGGGCTTTAGATGCTCTTACTTCTAGGACTTACTTGACACCAAGGAACAAATGGGACGACTCAGAGCTCCTCAGTCACGTGCTCTGAGAAAACAGGGCTGCACACGTGCCCCACCACCACCACTATTATGTAGCATTGGGGTGGTCCACTGAGGGAAGTCCCCCTATCACACTGCACTTCGTCTGAACTGGAAACATCTTCAGGGGGAAATGTACAAATGGACATTCCACTTTCAGGGTAGACTTGCCTAGTTTCCAAAAGGGCTATCCATTGATCACAGATCCATGGGCTGGTTCTGCTTATTCTGGGAGGTGCACCAATCATGAAATCAACCAAAACGTGGACATGCAAGTGAAGCCCAGAGACAACCAAAACGGACCACGATTACGGTTGAAATGAACAAGAGCAGTGTAATGCATCAGCATAGACAGTTCTGCTGCGTGAATTGCCCGAGGTGTCTCCCCTCCCCAGGGGGGAGGAGGAGTCTATGAGAGCCACTGGTCACACATTGAGAGACCTGAGTTTTCCAGAAAGCCTGTTTTGCATGGCTCCCTTAAAATCCAGTTTAGTCCTCTGCCTGAAGATGGCCCATGCTGGAGAGTGACATAACAGTTGAGGAGGCCCAGGGCATTTTCTAGTGTTCCCTCTGTTCTAGAACATTCCCTTTTCATGACCCTGTATTTGCCCAAATGTTCTAAAGTGGTATAATGGAATATTACTCAGCCGTAAAAAGAATGAAATTTGCCATTTGCAAGGACATGGATGGAGCTAAAGTATATTATGCTAAGTGAAATAAGTCAGTTAGAGAAAGACAAATACTGTATGAGTTCAGTCATGGGTGGAATTTAAAAACAAAAACAAGAAAAGGGTGGGGGGAGAAAGAAACAAACCAAGAAACTAATATGGCACTGTATGTTAACTAACTGGTATTTAAATAAAGACTTAAAAATAAAGACAATGAGAAAAAAAAAGAAAACATAAGAACAGTAATTGATATCTTATTTCAATTGTTTTCAACTTAGTCCCCGAAGTTCCTTACATGCATTATCTCTCCAAACCCTCCTAACAATCTCATGAGAAAAGAATGATTCTTAGTCCCATTTCACAGATAAGGAAACCAGGATATTTAAAGTAGCTTGACTGATGTTTCCTATCAATTAAGTCGCTGAACTGGGATTTTAATCTCAACAGCCACTAAACTATTAATCGGTTCAAACCAGCAAAGCTCATTTAGAATATCAATTTTGACATCTTCCCCTGTTAATCTACGATTAATTATTGAGACATTACGAGCGCTGATGAATCGGTTGATAATTTTCTTCTTATGTAACTGTTTTGCCCTGAGGAAAAGTATACCACATGCAACCTATATTCGGATGTCAAGTTATAGTCGTGCTTTTCATCAGATGAATCAATTTCATATTTGTTTCTGGAATTAGCTGTGGATTCTTTTGTCAGTAAATAAATCTCATTTAATCAATTTAGGAGAGAAAAGCCATCTGTCAGGTGTGTGAACCTAATTAGCCACGGTGTTTTGAATGGACCAGTATATAATGGTGGTGATTTTATTATCAAGAGTTACAATTGAAACATACAGGATTTTATCATTACAATTTATGTGAATCTCAACAGCTCATCAAAAGTCTATTTCTGGGGGAATCTTCATATTTTGCCTTGTAAAAGAACGTTTTATGGGAGATTGAATCCGAATGAAGACATCTGTAGTCAGAATTGATGGAATGCTTCTTACGGACTATAACAGCCACTTCATCCAAACACATTCACCTTTGACACACATCTTGGACGTGTCACACACTTCCATTCCATGCCCTCGGAGCAGGCACTGTGCTAGACACAGCAGGATTCAAGGGCGAACATGCAATCTTTTATAGGACAGCTGAGGGAGGTAGTGTCATACATAAAGGGAAGAAATCTAAAACTTCCATAATTTAATGTATCAAGCCTGCTCCAAAAAATTCTCAGATCCTCCTCACGGGCTGTTCACAAGTGGGCATTTCTGTGTTTACACGAGGATACTACAGCGGGTGAAGGCAGAGATGGAACAAGAGCTACCGTCAGCAAAGTTAGCTTCCAAAAAGCAATGAGAACTTTGAAATAATAGTGAGTTTTCACACGTGGCTCCAAATTAGGAGATTTTATTTTAGTACCTACCATTGTAACAGAAGCCTGAAGAGAAGGTGTTCTCTGGCAGGACATTATTTTTATCCCTTGGAAAGAGAATAAGCGCCATTTCAGGATTTTCACAGATTTTTTTTTTTTTTAAGAGAAAGAAGAGAAGTATCTAGACAATGGGCGTATAGATGATTCGACCTGAACAGTATTGGCTGGACTTCTATCATTTCAGACAACTAGAGTAAGACATTATGGAGACAACAAACAAACAGACAGACAGACAGACAAGCACAGGACTGGCGAGACAAGCACAGGACAGTCAAGGGAGGAAAGAGAAGCTGTAGGTGATGACACAATCGTACATCAGGAGGACACGGACCTCGGGCACTCATTATCCCCAGACACTGAGTACTGCTTTTCCTCAGGATAATTAGACTCCTTCACGTGGTCTGTGGGTCTCCTCATTGTCGTCCTGTCTCCCCCCCTCCCCAAAAGCTTGCTGTGGCTCACACATACTGAGTGCCTTAAGGCTAAATAGCTATTTATTTGTATTTGGTGGACAATTTGTTTTATTTTTTCATTCATAAGAATTGTTAACAAATATAGTAGAGCCCATTTAAGTGTCTTGAGCACTCACCAAGAGAGCTGCTAGTAGCTCCAGATTTCCTACCAGTGTAGGTTATTTTAGGTGTCATTTATCACAAAGAAACAAAATTTTCATCACTTTAAGAGTTACTGCCAACCTTTCTAGTGTGTGAGCTTCAACCTCATGCCTCAGCAAAATTACAAATCATGGGACGTGTTGGCTCATGAATAGACAAAATTTGGGACCCTAAATCTGCAAATGTCGAGAGCCTACTCTATTACAAATGCCAACAATGGAACAGAGTTCCAACTAATCATTTTCTTTGAAATTTAAAGTCGATACCCACCCCTTCCACACTGTGGAGAAGAAAGAGTCAGCGAGATCTGGTGCTTGTCGATGTGGATGGCATCCGGCGGTCTCACACTGGCACCGTAACTTATGGTCTTAGGTTGGAAAGGTATGGCTTTCCTTTACAAGACAAGACAGCTATGTATTAATGCAGCAATTCTAAAACTTTGACCAAGGGGAAGCCGTTTTGTCCACTTGCACAAAGTGCAATTATGAGAATAATTCTGAAAGACAAAGGTGTACAAATGGAGTCAGGGAATGGAATGAGAAGGATCTTAGGTACTTACAGAAATGGGGTTACAGTGACCTTGGCTTATTTCTTACTGGTGAATGACTACTTTGGCCTGAGCTAGCCCAAACATATCCAAGGACATTGTTCCTCACTCCCCCAGGGAATTCTACTTTTTCTTTTTCATTGAAGAAACCATTCATATTACAGGAGAGGCCCAGAGGAGGGAAAATGTGTTCAACCATCTCACTTCTGGGGTTCCCTATAGGTAACCTGCCCACAGCATTCTCAGGGAGCATTAAAGGACTTCAATGGGGCTGTTAGCGATTCATTTCTTCCTTGAGTCTGTAATTAACCTGATACGTAGAGCAGGTGGTAGAATTCCATCGCCCTTCCCAATACCTTACTGGACCTGCCTCTTAACTCCCCAAAGAAGGCAGTAGATACTATATGATCTTTGTATGTAAAACATTTCCACAATGTATATACATATGTAAACTGAGTTTATATAACAAATTAGATAAAGCATCCATGGAGACATTGTTGCGTATTATCTCTGCTTCATAATTCTAACCTCTCACGATCTCCGTTTAACAAAGAAAAAAAAGTAAAGCTTAGATTTGTGAAATATTGCTCGGGGTTCATCAGTATCACATAGCAACAGCTGAGAAGGAGACGGCTGTCCAACTGATTTCAGAAAAATCCATGTAATTACTTGATGTTCCTCTGTGCTGTGAAATAGGGTTGGAGTGATTATTCCAAAAGGTTAGTTCATGCTTTATGTCTGGGGGGGGGGGAATGAAATTTTGGCACTGGAAGAACTGAGAATCACAACTTTATTCCTAGTTATGACCTAAATTGGAACTCAGAAACTTCTCCTCTTGTTGATATTTTGCTAATTTACAAATTTTGTTTAAAATCTACTTTTCCCTGGAAATTGCGTTCATCCATTCAACAATTACATATCAAATTCTTTTTTTTTTAGAGAGAGAGAGCTAGAGTTCGTGAGCAAGGGAGTTGGAAGGAGGAAGGGCAAAGAGAGAGGGAGAGAGAGAATCTTAAGCAGGCTCCATGCTCAGTTTGGATCCTGACATGGAGTTCAATCTCATGACTCTGAGAACATAACCTGAGCTGAAATCAGGAGTCAGACGCTTAACTGACTAATCCACCCAGACACCCCTCAAATTCTTTTTTGGTAAAGGAAATTTGTTAGGCACTGGTCATGCTCCAGTGAATAAGATGGACACTAACCTGCCAACATAGACATTTCAATCTAGAAAGGTTAAAAATGGGGATGAAGAAATCGTTTTAAAAATCATATATAGGGGCGCCTGGGTGGCTTAGTCATTAAGCATCTGCCTTTGGCTCTGGTCACGATCCCAGGGTTCTGGGATCAAGCCCCACATCTGGCTCCCCGCTCTGCAGTAAAGCCTGCTTCTCCCTCTCCCACTCCCCCTGCTGGTGTTCCTTCTCTCGCTGTATCTCTATCTGTCAAATAAATAAAAAATCTTTTAAAAAAATGATATATCGAAAGGGGCACCTGGGTGGCTCAGTTGGTTAAGTGTCTGCCTTCGGTTCAGGTCATGACCCCAGGATCCTGGGACCGAGTCTCACATTGGGCCCCCTGCTCCTCAGAGAGTTTGCTTCTCCCTCTGCCCCTCTTCCCACTCATTCTCTCACTGTCTCTCTCTGTGTGTCTCTTTCTCTCTCAAATAAATAAATAAGATCTTAAAAAAAGTACATATAGAAATATAAGTATATATATCTACCTACATGCATGTATACACATTTTATTTAATCAAATTATATATTTATTCATAATTTTATGATCATCTTTTATAAACCTCATATTTGCTCCACAGAACTTCTTTAAGACTCCATCCTATACAATTATCAATCAATGAAATAGGAGCACTTTACAATGCCTGTTTTGTGCACACAATCCCTGCTTTGTGCATACTAACAAATCTTATTTTTTTTAAGATTTTATTTATTTATTTGACAGAGAGAGAGAGAGAGTGATCAGACAAGCAGGGCGAACAGCAGAGGCAGAGGCAGAAGCAGACTTCCCGCTGAGCAGGGAGCCCCATGCAGGACTCCATCCCAGGACCCCGAGATCATGACCCAACCCAAAGGCAGATGCTTAACCAACTGAGCCACCCAGGTGCCCAACAAATCTTATGATATGGAAAAAAAGTAAAATCACGAGTGATATGGCATATTTTAATAGAAAAGGAAATTAAAATACATGTGTAAATAAAATATATATGTAACCACATATATTTGTTTATTATACAAAATGAAATTGCTAAAATAATAAAAATAAAACAAAAAATTCTTACTCATAGCAGAAGGAAGAGGTTGGGACTTCTTTTTTAAAGATTTTATTTATTTGTCAGAGAGACAGAGAGAAAGAGAGAGCACAAGCAGGGGGAGTGGCAGGCAGAGGGAAAGGCAGGCTCCCCCGTGAGCAGGGAGCCCAATGTGGGACTCAGTCCCAGCACCCTGAGATTGCGACCTGAGCTGAAGGCGGCTGCTTAACCGATGGAGCCCCCCAGGTGTCCCGAGACTTTTTTCATTATACATTTTTTGACATAGTTAACATGTTTACATAGTTAACATAGTTTAACATGACAAAAAAATGTGGCTGTTTAACAGATTAAATTATGTAGAAGGCAAAATTTGAACACAAACTGAAAATGGACCATATTTCTACATCAACTTATTTTGATAACTATAGGGAGGAGAGAATTGTTTCTGGTGATCTAAAACATGTCTATAAACCATGTCTATGATAATTTAGTGGGAAGAACACTAAGAGACCAAAGAACAGAAACATGAAATCACACAATATATCCTTATTATTCATGGAATTATTGGTGTTATATTGAAATTATTGCTATAATGTAGGGTAATGCAAATAAATGATTATGTTAATGCTATCAGCATAAGAGAGAAAACCTACAAGTATAATACTAAGGAACATATGCCAAGTTTCCCCAATTTAATTGGAATTTTTATTATGAATTCAAGAATTTTCTGATTCTCCATTGTGTAGGAAAAGGACTAGGAATCATCACACTCTGATAACAATGAGAAGGAAAACAGTAATAATCCTGAAGCCCACCTTTCTTTTTTTACATGTATTTCTCCACTGAAAGGAACCAGGGTTTATCTAAGGAATCTGATTCTAGCTGGACAGGGAATGTGTAAGGCATTGCTGGGGTGTTTTATTGGGTCACAATACAGAGAAATTCTGCAGTGCCCAACAAAGGGTCTTCTTAGGTTCGAGTACATATTCAGACTCACCAGATTATGATAGGCCTGACATGAGACTAATCTGTCAGTGGAGTATAAAGACAGGAATCAGAGCTTTGCCATCAGGGTATCCTGGGCCTTTCTGAGTCCTGCAGCCACACATCAGACGGCTCAGATGCAAGGAGATAGATCCACAGGGCAGGGTGTGAGAGCAGTCCTGTCTGGAGACCCTCATTCACTATAGGAGCTGAGTTCTCGGAACAACTACATAGACTACATTACTGAAGATATTTCTAAAAGAGAGTGTCTTTCTTTTCTTTCTTTCTTTCTTTCTTTCTTTCTTTCTTTCTTTCTTTTTTTTGACTACGTATCACTGGTTCCAGAAGGATTCAGTCCCAAGAGTGACTGCACTAGGGGAAGCTGAAAGATATGACTTTCTATCTCATTATTCTTCCAGGCTAGATCCAATTTGTCAATGAGTGGTATTTTTTTTATTATAAGCAGTGTTACTTAATAACTTACTTTCTTTATCTGTTTCCAGGGAAACATAGCTAGGAAGTTAACTGAAGGTCAAATTCTCATGCAGAAGGGGAAAAAGGTTTGACTTTTTTTGCCTACATTTAAATACTTGCCTACAGAAGTATTCAAATGTTAATGTTGTTTAAAAACTAGAAAGGAAATAGTAATGATTTGTTACTATTTGAGATGACTATTGTTCTAACACTCTAAAAGTTGGTAATCAAAGGGGGAAAAAGTTCTTTATCCATGGAATCCAAGTAGCACCAGCTGATAAGAATGATGGCTAATGAATGTAGGAGCATCTGATGCTAGCACTGGAATTGTACAATCTTGTCATCCTTAAGGAAATAGTTGTCTAGGGCAAGGCTGGTCAATAGATGCTAGTCATCAGGAGAAAGGGGAGGGGGACTGGATATTAGCATGCTATACAATCTCACCCACAGACTGCTCGATGTTCACAAGGATAAGCCATTCCTTTGTAGTGCAAGTTTTTGTGTATCCCCATTATAGTCCAATGATCAAGTGACTCTGTTCCCTTGCCTCCTCTCCCTAGGAGGGAAAGATACGGTGTGCTCGATGTGCCTGGGAGAAGACATTAGGCTTCCCTGGATCATCCCCTTCCTTCTCCACTTTCTTGGGTTGTGATTACTTGTAGGAAGCACACATCCTCTAGTCTTCCAAGTCATAGTCTTCAGAGCAGAAAGCCCTCATGACTTTAGGGGAGGCTGGCCTGTGTTCTTCAGCCATGCCCATGACTACTTGGACCAATCAAATTTGGGACGCATTAACATGAAACTGGGGCCCTGTACCTGTGCCAAATGTTTCGAAGAAGTATTAGTAATTTTGATGAAATGCTTCAATCTGTTCTTACAAATCAACTCTCCACTCTTCTTCACCTTGTCTTGTATTAATTGTATGAAGTGTATTAATTGCTCCTTAGTGCTCTGCTTTTCGGTAGGGCTAAGTTAGTGGTGAGTTTTTTGCAGGAGATCAGAGAAAGGAAGGAAAAAGTGGTGGGGTATTTATTTTCTTAGAGCCCTCTCTGCAGAATTGTCTTGAGCTGAATTCTTACTTCTATCAAAGGTCAGAAGGGTGGACAAAACAAAAGAGATTTCACAAATGTGATAGCTGCTGGTTTTCATATTGCTAAAGCTTATGCCCTGGAATTCTGATCAATTTGCTTATGTATTATTCTCATTCAAAAAAGAAAAATATAAGAGGGTCAGTGGGAGAAACTTCCAGTTATAAAAAATGAGTCATGGGAATGTAATGTATAACATGGTGACTAGAGTTTGTAGTACTATAGTACAGGGCCACTTGGGTGGCTCAGTCAGTTGAGCATCTGACTCTTGATCTCAGCTCCATTCTTGGTCTCAGGATCATGAGTTCAAGCCCTGCATTGGGCTCCATGCTGGGCGTGGAGCCTACTTGAAAAAATAGAGTACTGTACTGTATATTTGAAAGTTGCTAAGAGAGTAGATCTTAAAAGTCCTCACTACAAGAAAAAAATATAACTATGTATGGGGATATATATTAACTAGATTTATTATGGTGATGATTTCACAATATGTCTGAATACTGAATCATTATATTGTTCACCTGAAACAAATATGCTATATGTCACTTAAATCTCAATAAAAATATAATAAAGTACATATAAAATCTTTTGACAAGAGTATAAGTCAATAAACAACGTTACGATATTCCTACCATTGAATTTATAAATTTTATATGTTGAAAAGCAAGTTCACAGCCGGAATAGGCATTTGGATACAAAACCAAAAAAAAAAAAAAAAAAAAAAAAAAAAAAAAAAAAAAAAAAAAAAACAAAAAAAAGAAAAAGAATACTTCTCCTTACAAATGTTATTTATAACAGAAGATTCTCTCAAGATTCCTGAACTCCTTATGTTATGACCATGTTCTGTGCAATCCTGTAAAACGTTGAGTCTCAAACATGACTTCTTTATTAAACGGTTTTCTTGCTTGATAATTGTTCTGGTAATAACATCTGGGTAAGCATGTGTTCTAAAGTTGTAAATGCTTGAAAGATTTAGAATTACTTATTTGTACTTTCTCAAATTGGCAGACTTTATTTAATCTTTTTAAAAACTTGTAATTTTTAAAATTTTATTTATTCATTGGAGCGAGGGAGAAAGAGAGAGACAGAGACAGCACACACAGGGGGAGAGGCAGGCAGAGGGAGAAGGAGGAGCAGACTCCCCGCCAAGCAGGGAGCCGGAGTGGGGCTCGACCCCAGGACCCTGAGATCATGATCTGAGCCAAAGCCAGATGCTTGACCTGAGCCATCCAGGCTCCCCCTAATTTTTAAAAAAACTTTTAAAACAATTTTTCTCACAGACAAAAAGGAAGGAGAATAATAAAAGTCATGCTCGTTGTATACTCTGGGGCAATCCCCTTTGATTTATTTTTGAAACATATTTTCTAATTGTTATTTTGTTTTTCAAATTTTCAAAGCAAAACTTTTATTGAAACATTGAGGAAATAAAATTAAAATGTAAGATAATGACAAAAGCGCCATTATTAGTAGTAAATTGTGGATAAAATGTGCATGTCCTTCTGTTTTCGGTATGCATGTTTTACAGAGGTGCTAAATGTCTGTGGATCTCCTTTCATCTTTGGTTTTCTGGAATCATAATAGAATACATTTTGCAAATCATTTTCAAACATTGTCCTAATGATTATTACTGAGGCTATGTGCAAAAATTTACTTAAGTGTTATCTCATATTTACACACTTTGATTATTTCTATTTTTTTTAAGATTTTATTTATTTATTTCACAGAGGGAGAGAGATCACAAGGAGGCAGAGAGGTAGGGGGCGGGGGGGGGGAGCAGGCTCCCCGCTGAGCAGGGAGCCCGATTCGGGCCTCGATCCCAGGACCCTGAGATCATGACCTGAGCCGAAAGCAGAGGCTTTAACCCACTGAGCCACCCAGGCGCCCTCACTTTGATTATTTCTGATCGATTGTTAGCATACCTGGCTCCTCAATAAACATTTTTCTGTATCAAATTTGTTTGTTTTTATGATTATTACTGATAATAACAGTACAAGTAGTAGTTATTTGCAGCGATAAATTAGTAAATAATGATCAGACTTCTAGCAACACTGTACAAAACAGAACTCCCCGCATTAATCATTATAAAGCCCAACCCAAAATGAAAGAATGAGAGGCATTCAAAATCAGGGTGCAGATGAAGTTCAGGTGGGGGGGGGTCACACCAAGGGAACTGCCATTTTGAAGGCAGACCTGAGGTCATGGATTCTCACTTTTCCTCATGACCCTGTGTGCCTCTGTCAAGTTTGTAAACCAAATATTAAAAAAAAAATCTTTCTTGGGGTGTCTGGGTGGCTCAGTGGGTTAAGCCTCTGCCTCTGGCTCAGGTCATGATCTCAGGGTCCTGGGATCGAGTCCCACATCGGGCTCCCTGCTCAGCGGGGAGCCTGCTTCCTCCTCTCCCTCTGCCTGCCTCTCTGCCTCCTTGTGATCTCTCTCTCTGTCAAATAAATAAAAATCTTTAAAAAAAAAAAACTTTTTCTTTCTTTCTTTCTTTCTTTCTTTCTTTCTTTCTTTTCTTTCTTTCTTTCTTTCTTTCTTTTCTTTCTCTCTTTCTCTCTCTTTCCTTCCTTCCTTCCTTTCTTCCTTCCTTTTTCTCTTTCTTTCTTTCTTTCTTTCTTTCTTTCTTTCCTTCTTCCTTTCTTTCTTTTTCTCTCTTTCAGTGTAGTTGACACACAATATTACATTAATTTCAGGCATACGACACAGAGACTCAGGTGCATTTCTATGTTAGGAGCAGCCTACTTCTTTTTAACTCATCGAAGATCCCCAGAGGGGGAAAAATAATGGGGGTGGGGGTTGGGGTTGAATATTGGGGGAGGAAGTAATTAAGGAGAATGGAAAATCCCTTCCTGCTATGCAAATTTCAATAGGACATTGGAATTTTTATGACAACTTTGACTAAATATATATATATATATGTAAACCTTATTAATCTTATTATAATAATTTTATTTCTTTGTTTCATGACCAAAACTTGTTGGGAAATAATTACCTTTGGTAATACACACACCTCCAGCAGGTGTATTCTATTCTAAGCAGGGTGAAGCCTTATTCAGCCACTTCTGTAGGGAAGTATATGCCATACCTGCTTTTCCATGAGTGAATATCCTAATTTAAAAAAAAAATTCAGTACCAATTCACTCAAAAAACACCTGCCAATAAAAATCATCAAAGACATTATACTTTACCAATTTTGAATCTGGGTATTCATATTATAAATATGTATTTCACACTTGGTTAAGTTTTAAAACATTATATAACTAGTTTATCAAAACCTGTATGTAATTTTGTTATTTGTCATAGGCTTCCACACTGCATGGAAGTTTGATACATAAATGACGAAATTTATTTATGAGGTTTTCCATCAATATCTATTTGTGATAGTTAAAATCATTAATTTATTTAGCCCTCTGAAACAAATAAGCAGTTTAAGACAAACATGTACAAAATATAAAGTTGAAAAAATTCTTAATTTAAAAACTGTTTTATGAAAATTGATTTAAAAACTCTACTTTTATTCCATTTCAGAGGAAATACAGTTTATGACACATTTTGTGTTTCGAGCAGCATTCTTCTGTGGGTACCAACTTGGTTAATTGGTTGGTGGTGTTATTCAAGTACTCAATATGCTTTCTCACTTTCTGCCCATATTCTCTGTCAATTATTGAAAGGGAGCACGGAAACCACCAATTTCACTTTTGATTTGTCTATTTTTTTCTTCGCTTTCTACCAGTTATTTTTATTTCATGTATTTCAAAGCTCTATTATTAGGTGTTGATATATTATGAATATTCTCTTGAAATACTGGCCTCTTCATCATTATGAAATGACCTTCTCTATACCTGCCAGTATTTCGTGCTCTGAAATCTACTTTGTTTGGGATCCATATAGCCACTCTGTTTCTTTGATTAGTTTTAGTGTGATTTGTTGCTTTCCATCACTTTATTTACTTCTTTTTACTTCTCAGTGTCTTTATATTAAAAAGGATTTCTGGTCATCAACATATAGTTGGGTCTCAGTTTTTATGAAGTGAAAAGTGGGGACTTTTTACTTGAAATGTGTGAACCATTCATGGAATTAATTTAATGTAGTTTAGTTTAATTTTGATTTACCCAGTATATTTCGTCCTTTTCCCCTCCTTTTCTACTTTATTTTTGTAACGGAGAGTCTTTATGACACTAGTTTCTTTCCATTGTTATTAGGTTATTAGATACTTGTTTTACTCTTTTAAAATGTTTATTTAAAAGTTACAGCTCTGACTGAACAATATATACCTTTTACCTGTCACAATCTGTTTTCACATAAGATGATACTGTGGTGCATATGGTTTAAGAATCAACAATTCCCTTTAATTTCTCTTCTCCTGGACTTTGTCATACATTTGAAAAATAATCAGTAAATTATCTTTTAAAGAAATTCTTACATTGAAAACTCTTTTTTATTTTTATTTATTTTTTTTTAAAGATTTTGTTTATTTATTTCACAGAGGGAGAGAGATCACAAGGAGGCAGAGAGGCAGGCAGAGAGAGAGAGGGGGAAGCAGGCTCCCCGCTGAGCAGGGAGCCCGATGCGGGCCTCGATCCTAGCACCCTGGGATCATGACCTAAGCTGAAGGCAGATGCTTCACCAACTGAGCCACCCAGGCGCCCCTAGAAACTGTATATTTACCTACATAAGTACTATTTCTTGTGTTCTTCCTTTCAGTAGACCCAAATTCTTATGTTTTTCTTTCCTTTTCCTGAAGAACTTTCTTGCATCTCATCTGCCTGGCAAATACGTTGGTGATGCGTTCTCTCAGGTTTTATTTTTTTCTGAACGTCTGTTCATGTCACCTTTATTTTTTAAAGAGAGTTTGTTCAGATATCCCGTAAGAATTTAGTGTATATTACATTCAAAATACATCCATTTTACTTAGCCATAATGTATACTTTCCCATCTCCCTCTTCTTTAGTTTACTTTTGGAAACAATTAGAGTCATGGAAAGTTGCCAAGAAAGTTACAGAGAGGCCTACAGGCTCTTGGTCCAGACTCTCCTGGGTCCCTCCTTCATAGTCAGGGTACACCATCAACACCATGCATTTGACCTTGATGTAGTGCACAGATTGTGGCAGTGATAATGCACCAGCTAGTACGTGACTGGGAGCACATAGTTCTGGACAATCTTATGACACAAATACCCATGGAACTTCAAAATGGACCAAAAGAACGATAAACACAGTTTACACACTGCGTTGTCCACTGTTAGCCTGCAGTGTTTATGAGTGTTTGCCCACACTTTCACCAGCAGATTGTGTTTTCAGATACGTCTGTATTTTTCCAGAGAAATGGTGTCTCTGCAGAGTTGACATCCGATCGAATGATCTCAGCTCTGTGTAAATCCCTGGCCCCCATGGTCATTGTACTGAGGACCACATTTAATTTCCTTATGGACACTGAGCCCTTCAGATACTAAAGCCCTATTGTGATCAGTGTGGGGAAATTATGCTCCCCATTAACTACAGATCTCGCCTGGCTTTACAAATTGTTTGTACAGATAAACTCAAGATAACTTGCATGTTGTTTTGGGTTTTGTTTTTTTTTTTTTTTTGTCTAGATGATTATTTCATAATTATATTTTTATTTTGTAATTTTATAATTTCTATCTTTTTTTAACTAGTTTTCATAGTCTTTTTTCTATGACACTGATTCTCCAGAAGCAGCTTTTTATCAGTTTTAAAGCTGTCCACTCTGCGTTCTCTTCACTTTTATCTTGGTTAATTCATTCCTTCTGCTTTCTCTTCATTTACTTCATTGGCTTTTTTTTTTTTTAATGTTTTCAAGAGTTTTGCATTTTTTTTGAGTAACTTTTTTATTTTTAAAAATCTATTGATACAAGTTGATATAATTATTGTTTAATTATTAATTTTAAGTCTTTAACTGTCCTCTGAACACTGCTTTGGCTGTGTACTAAAAATTCTTATATCTCTAGTTGTTAATCGCTTTCTAGAAATTCTCCAATTGCATTTTATATTCTTTTAACATTTCTTTTATCCCAGATATCCAAGATGTGTTTAATACCATCTTTTCCAAGTGGAATACTTTTTCTCTGAATTTTTTTTCTTTTCTTTTTTTTTTTTTTTAGAATTTCGGTTGTTGACTTTCTTAGTTGCCACCAACTTGGACTGAAGGAGGTCCTTTTTACACCGGTGTTCTATAAAATACGTATACGGACATGGCCCACGCCATATGCCTACCACCTGAGGAAATGGCACATTCTCTCTCTTCAATGTGGTTTGACTGTGTTCCGGATTTACCGACGTTCTCTCAAGGATACAGAGTTCTCCAGGATGCCAGTCCAGGCTCCTTTCCTAGAATACAGAGCATCTTTGCTAGTACAGCTACTTGCTACATCTTACTATCAGAAGGTCCCTAGTTTTGCTGTCAAATACCGGGGGACAACATTGGCGAGACCCTTCAGTCTTGAAGCAGGTCCATGCAGATTCTCTAAGTGAGGAACAGGATTCTGCACTGCAGAATTGTAGCATTCTGCAATTGCAGCATTGGCAGAATCCAATTCTCTGCAATCAAGATTAAATAGTTGAACTACTGTGCTGTTGTCAGATTACAAAAAAAAAAAAGAACCCAAGTGTTATGCTGACGAATCAAGCTTCGAACATTCCAGATCCCTAAGAGCTACTTGTTAGATCCACGTCACTGAAACAGGTTATTTGCTGGAAGCTGGCGAGACGAATACACACCAAAGAGATTTCAACGTGCAGGAAATGGTCGCTCAATTATGATGCCTGCCACTTCAGAACTGCAAGAGAAAATCAAAACAAATCGGGAGCACCGTAAATTTTCACCGGTAGACTCTCTAGATTGTTCTTCTGTGCTGTGTACCTCCCTCACCATCAGCTGGGAACTTCAAGCAGGAACTTGTGTCGAGGATTCGCATTCGGAGGCAGTAAGCTTGTTTGTATTTTCCCGTTAGCCACAGGTGATCGAGGACAAATGTTCCAGTGTCAAGGACAAATGTGCCAGTGCCTGCCCTTCTAGAACATTGTTCCCAATACTCACACGACGGTTAACATTACCAATTTGGGTGCATGATGTCTGGTATCCCCAGCTAAGATGGTAAGTTAAGGTTTTGCTCTTTCAACCCTGGAGACCCTTACAACCTATCAAAGGCATTGGCCACCACGGGTCTATCCGCTGTAATGGCAGGCTGTGCTTTCTCCAACGAGGCACCACGGACTACCTGCCCTCAGGTCTCACTGCCGCTGAGAAGTTTCTTCTCCACCCTTCCTTGATTTGATTAGCTTGATCACCTGAAGAATAACCCCCATGCATAAAACAGGCACACCAATCCATGAACTGTCACTTTTATTAACTCAGGTCTCGTGACACTGTATAAACTATGCCTTGTAAAAGTGAAAACAAATAAGAAAAATTTCTAGGAAATTGGAAAATAGATTTCAGCTCAGGAGTCCAGTAATATAGATCTAGGTAACCAGACATCGAGATACATGCAGATGTAGGCACGGACAGAGACATGGGTAGGTTGTATTCCTCTGCTGGGGCTGCCGTAACAGCATACCACAGACAGAGAGGTTTTCAACAACAGAAATGTGCTTTTCACAGTTCTGGAGGCGACAAGTGCAAGATCCATGAGCCTTTGGGATAGGTGTCTGTTGAGATCTCCCTTCCTAGCTTGTGAACAGTGCTTTCGTTCTGTGTCCTCGCATGGCTTTTCCTGTGTATGGAGAGAGGGAGAGAGCAATCTCTGGTGGTTGTTCCTCTTCTTATAAGGACACCAGCCCCATCAAATTAGGATCTGCCTTCACATTACCTTTCTTACCTCCTTATAGGCCCTGTCTCCAAATACAGTCACCCTGGCAGGTTGGGGCTCCAACATCTGGATTTGGGGAGAATAGGATTCAGTCCTAACATAAAGGCACAGATATAAGCTTGTATGGTGCTTAACAGTTTAGAAAGAATGCCTACATAGAGTAGTTTACTTTAGTACTACAATCTTAGACTTCTTCTGTAGACCCTGTTTTATGTTAAATACTCCCATTCCTTACATCTTTCCCACTAGATGGATGTCTAGGACAGAGATCTTATTTAGATTCAAAAGCATCTTATTTGGTTTTGTATCCATGCTGTGGAGTTGGAGAATATTCTCTGCTGTTTCTTCCTATAGAATAAGTGAAAAGCAAACTTTGGTGCCTTTTCATATCAGAAAAACATCTTGATCTTGTTCTCACTCACTGGAAGTGGCAGACATTTGTTCTTGATTGTGGTTTTATACAGAGGGAGAGGAGATTCTGGGAGGACAAGGTAGGAGCCAGGTTTGCTCTAGTGGAAGAGAGCAGATTCTAGAGACAGAACTCAAACACTAGTCGCTGAACAAATTTATTCATGAAACTCATTCTTTTACTCACTTGGGTCTTTCAAATAGCTTTGACTCTCCAGGTTCTATTGCTACAAAGATAAGCAAAGACACTTCTCTGCTGCTGAGAATTTCACGGTATAATGATAGAGACAGAAATGTTCTTTATTCTTTTCCATTTCTCCCACCCTTCCACCAGCCAGAGTTGTGGTTTACCTTCCCTGCCATACGCTTCCCTGCACTAGGCCACACGTTCCAACACCCTCCCCAAGTCCAGCTACTCTTAAAATCTACACTTGACCTAGGGTCTCCATACCTTCAATTACAGGAAGCTTCCGTGTCGACATCTCCTCCAGCCTGGAGGTCTTCTCCTCATCTGCCGTTGCCCAAAGTATTATTTCTACCTCTCCTATCACGGGACACTCACTGGTTTGCATTGCCTTTATAATTTGTAATCTCACTATGTTGAGAAAACCCTTAAGGACTTACCTGTGTCTGTTCATCATCTCCCCAACTGAGCTTAGCAAACCCCTCCCTGATGCACTCACTGCCCTGTGCCTTTAATCCATTATGACTCCTTGTCTGCTAACATGACACTTTCTCAGAAAGGTTTTCACACTTGGGGCACTTGGGTGGCTCAGTTTGTTGAGCCTCTGACTCTTGCTTTGCACTCAGGTCATGATCTCAGGGTCATGGGATCAAGCCCCTTGTAGGGCTCTGTGCTCAGTGGGGAGTCTGCTTGAGAGTCTCTCCCTCTGCTCCTCCCTGGACTCCCATATGTTCACATAAATAAATAAATCTTAAAAAACAAAGAAAGGCCATCCCTAAAATACCTGTTGCCATTATAACTCATCCCCATGTACTGCTAGTTCTCTATAAAATCCCTGCTCTTATGCTATGTAACTGTTGTCTGTCATGTACAGTACACTGTGGTCTCCCTAAGAGTAAGGTCCTGATTTATTTCATCATTGTATCTCATGATGTTAACAGGATCTGACATTTAAATGTACTCGAAAATATTTGTGAATAGATGAATTTATTACTATTGATATATGTGAAAAAAATATCAGAGTGACATTTGAAAAAAAAATCTGAGTATAAGCAAGTACTTAGAAGTGTCAGATAGATTCAAAGACAGACCAGGTTAAGCATTAAAGGTTAAACATTTTCTCTGTCCTGCTCTCCAGTATTGGTATGGGGTGAACACTTGCTAATTTCCACCTGGCACAGCTTCTGGCTTCAATAAGGAATGAATAAATTTCTTCATATTACTGAACAAAGGTTTAAGCTTAAGTTTTTCTTTCTTTCTTTTTCTTTCTTTCTTTCTTTTTTTTTTTTTAGAGAGAGAGAGAGAAAGAGAGAGAGAGAGAGGTGGGGGGGGAGAGCGTAAGGGAGAAAGAGAATCCCAAGGAGACTTCCCACTGAACACAGAGCCTAATGAAGGGCTTGATCCCATGACCTCAAGGCCATGAACCAAAGGTCATGATCCTAAGCCAAAATCAGGAGTTGGATGCTTAACTGACTGAGCCACCCAGGTGCCCCTAAGCTTAAGTTTTTCTATTCAGAGCCAGAGGCACTGCACATAGCAAATAGAAGTTAGAGTTTGTAATAACCCAAAAATTATCACCAAAGGGAATTCTTGTGTCAAAACCCATGATTTTTTAAAAGTAGTCTGCTAGAAGAAACACTGCCTTCATTCTCAGAAAGAATAGAATCAAGCATTTCTCCACACATGTTTATTGAACCCTTGTTATGGATGATGATGTGGTGTTTTATAAACATCCGACTTAAACCTGGAGTAGTTTCCATCCTTCACATGTGGGAACTAAACCCAGTGAGACGGACAGAATTTACCCAGCTGCATAGTGACTCTAGAAATGGTCACAGAAAAGTTTCCAAAATAATTCTTCAGCTTGCTTTTACATTAATCAGCAACCACCTCCTACTGCTCATTGTAGGAAAGCTTTGAAAAGTTGTGCAAATGGCTGTCAGGAATCCAAGTGAGCCAGCGAGACCTGGACAGACCTCTAGGGACCAATTTGTGATGGAAAATATGACCAACGATATTTCTGTGGTGTCGGAGACTAGTTCTATCAGCAGCTTACTGGGACCCAGGACTCCAAATCCCAGGGATTTTGTTCCTTTCCTGTTCACCAGCTTGGTTTGGTTCCATGCAGTGACCATAATAGAAAGGTAAGTCTGAAGGAAGGCACCCGCCCAGGTGAGCTGGTCTTCCCTCAACTCATCAGTGCTTTTGCCCAGGTATCTGGGCAGACTCTTACATAAGGATTCAGAATCAAGTCATTTTTTTAAGAAGTGATCCTGGTTAATGGAGGAGTGAGGCAGAAAGACCATGGCAGACTGCATGAACGTCCCCCATGGGGACCTGCCCAAAACAATTCTCAGTGTTAACTGAATGCCGCAGAAGCTGGCGTATTGACTGCTCATTTGTTGAAGGCTGCTTCCTGGGACATCAATATGCAGGCACTTCCAGCCTGCCCAGTGCAGGGGCTGAAATTCATGCAGCCAGGAGAAGCCTTCAGGCAGGTGCCTGGGATAGGGGGTCCACAACGTGACTGCCAACAGTGAAAAGAAAGAGTGATACACCATGTGTGTTGGCTCTGACTCTCTATCCAACTTCATTTACTTCTTCCTGAAAGCTGACATAATCATTCAGACCCTTGTATCCACAAGGAACTTTTCAAATGCAACTTTGTTCCACCCCCCAAAAATAATAATAATTTTGGAATGTATTTACTGAGTTTCTTCACTAATCTAGTCACTCTGTTAGGTATCTATAGTATAAATATGAATAAAAGTGCATCCCTGTCCAGAAGACGGGAAGATGAGAACACCCATTTTACTAATTTTTTTTACTAATTTTTTAGCTAATTTACTAATAGAACCCATTTTACTAATCTTTATAATCTCAGAAAAGCCAAAATACTGACATGAATAAGTTGCAAAGGGACAATGGGGAAGGAGACATGAACAATTCTTGGAACTCCTGAGATGGCTATCTTAGGCTAGCATCTGAACTGAGTCTTGGAACCTAAGGATAACCAACATGTGCAAGTCAAAAGGACCTTGGAGATGGAGATTAAACTGCTTATTAATACATAATTAACTCTTTTTCCAGAATTTATAGGGGCACCTGGGTAGCTCAGTGGGTTGAGTGTCTGACTCTTGGTTTCAGCTCAGGTCATGGTCCCAGGGTCTTGAGATGGAGCCCTGCATTACAAAGTCTACTTGAGATTCTCTCTCTCTCCCCTTCTGCTCTTCCCTTCCCCCTACCCTGCTTGTGCCTTCTCTCTCTCAAATAAATAAATATAAAATACTTTTTAAAATAATTTGTATGGCACAATTTCAGACTAGGAATAGAATCAGGAGCAAATTTATTAGGGTCCTGGGTCCCACAACATGAAAGTGATGTATGAGCTAAAATAATTTCCATCCACCTGATGATTAAATTCGAGCATCAAGCATGTACCGAAGACCCCTTGCTTCAGTGGCCTCATTTGGAAGATGAAATGAAGACATTTCCACCAAGATGACTAGATTGGCCTCCTCTATAGCAGGGTCAGTGAGGATAAAGCACAGGGCACAGCCCAGATATTTCTAATTTATGGACAACTTGTTTTTGTGTTTCATCAGGCTGAATTCAAATTTAGTGTCTGTAATTTATTAACCATGAAACTTGGGCACACTAATTATTCTTTGGAGTTTCTCTTTGGTTGTGTAGAGATGAGAGCAGCACTAATCTCCCAGGGTTGATGAGGATTAGATTAAAGAAAGTTCTTCATTTATCACTGAGCATGGCACCTAATACTCAGTGAATGGCTCACAGATGTCAGATAATGTTATCATTGCTATTATCCTATTTATTTTTAGAAGAACTGTCCCAAATGAAATTTGCAGCCATAACGTGCACATTAATTTTGCATAGGACAGAGCTTTATTTTCTGAACTAATTCTAGTCCTTTCCAAATCAGACACGCTATACAATTGTATAATCATAGATCAACTGAGTAAAAACATAATTAAATGTGATTAATGTGTTTTCACTTAATTATGTAAGTACAGCATATTTTTCCTGACTGGTGTAAACAGTTAATAGTTAATAGGTCATTAAAATTCCTTGACATGGAAATATACCACACATCAGTGGCACTCATCCACTCCTATGAGTAAAATCCTTAAGAAAAAAATAAACAACATAAATTAATCACTTCATTAGGGATTTTTACAGTCTTTGCAATAATTCATAATTATATAATATTCAATTGTAAATTACAAGGTTTTTTTCATCATAACCCTGTGAATCAAGAGTGTTTAAATGGCTTGGTGATTAACTAAGTTCCTACAATCTCAACTACTTTACTTATTGATACCCTGTCTCTTTTTAGGAGCTTTAACAAGAAATACGTGTATCAAAAGATGAGTAAAAGGGTGATTGACATAGAAATAAAGGCCCAGACAAGAGAGAAAAACCATAAAACTCTCAAGGAAGTCATGCATGTGTGGAAAGGTATGAGATGTGGTACAGTTTCAAGGCAGCAAATGTGAAAATACAGTAATAGAAAATACAGCGAATTATGAGCTCTCGTGATTACAAAGAGTAGACTACTACCTTGAAGGTGTCCGTTTTTTTTCTACAACCAATTCAAATGTAGTTTCTTTAGCAATCTCACCAATTCCTGTGACTGCTGCTTATGTCTTTAAATAGAATCCTAGCATATGCTCCAGTCAGTCATATGCCATTAGGTCCATGTGAACTTTTGACGCCTAATCCTACTGAGGGGTATGGGATGTCCCTCCCAGCACGGGGTCATTCTCAGGAGCACTCCCCATGCCCTGACACTGCCCATCTTGGAAAACAAACAAGCAAAAAACCCAACACGAGACAAGCAAACACCACTCCAGAAACATGTGAGAGCTGCTGTGGGGTCTTATCTCCACCAGCTTCTGTGGCTATTCCTCCACTTGTTTGTCAGCATTGTCTACACATGTGGTTTCCATGGGCTCACTTGCCCTCATGGCAATCTGGCTGATTCCCAGACGGCTCCCCTGCCAGTGCCCTCTGAGAGTCACCTTGACCCGGGCTCTGACAGGCTGAGTGGGCACCTTCCTCCTTACTCAACCTCCTGGCTCCATCACACAAGGTGGCTCATCTAAGAGTTCCCAAGAGCCCCTCCCCTCCATTCCCTTATTTCTGGTTTTCTTTTAGCCCCCAGGCTTTCTTTCCCAGTGTCCTTGTGTCCTCTCTCTGCCGCCTGAATTCAGCTTTTATCTCCTCCTGTAACCTTGTGGATTCAACTGCTTTCTCTGTTCTGACAATTCCCACATGCACATAGAAAGCTGGGCATCTCTGTGGGGCTTCCTGATCCTCCATACATTGAGATCTCAACCAGCAGATTTCTTTTATCTTTTTTTTTTAATTTAATTTTATTTTTTCCGTGTTCCAAGTTTCATTGTTTATGCACCACAATCAGTGCTCCATGCAATCCGTGCCCTCCTTAATGCCCACCACCAGGCTCACCCATCCCCCCCCCCCCCCCCAGTCTCTCATGGTTCATCTCCCCCTCCGATTTACCACAATTCACTTTTCCTTTCCTTCTCCTAATGTCCTCCATGTCATTCCTTATGCTCCACAAGTAAGTGAAACCATATGATAATTGACTTTCTCTGCTTGACTTACTTCACTCAGCATAATCTCCTCCAGTCCCATCCATGTTGATACAAAAGTGGGTGTTCTTCCTTTCTGATAGCTGTGTAATATTACATTGTATATATGGACCATATCTTCTTTATCCATTTATCTGCTGAAGGGCATCTTGGTTCTTTCCACAGTTTGGCAATTGTGGCCTTTCAACCAGAAGATTGCTGAACCAAAACATCCCCAAATCTATTTTATCTACATCAATAGGGACTAGTTGCTTCACCAAGAAATTAGGGGGTTAACTTTTGTTATCTTCTTGCCTGCTATATACTGCCCATCTCCAAATCTTGCCAAACCTTCCTTCAGCACACATATCAAATCTGGCTTTGACTAGTATTTCCCCATAGTTGGAGTTGGCTTATGGGTTTGGGAAGAATCTACAGAGGTAAAATGCCCTCATCATGACACACAACCTCCTGGTCCACATTATCAACATGACTTATGAGTCGTGTTGTTAGCCTTGAGCCCATGGTTAAGCTGTCTCTGCCAGCATTTTCCAGTGTAAAGTTATATATTTTTTTTATTTTTAGATTTTATTTATGTATTTGAGAGAGAGAGATCATGAGCAGGGGGGAGGGCTAGAGGGAGAAGCAGACTCCCCACTGAGCAAGGAGCCCAATGTGGGACTCGATCCCAAGACCCTGGAATCATAACCTGAGCTGAAGGCAGACACTTAACCGACTGAGCCACCCAGGTGCCCAAGTTATATTTGTTTCTTTACTTACTTTCTTCTATTGTGAGTGCATCTCTGAGTCCAGTCCACACTCATGGGGAGAAGAGTTATGCCCTATCTCCTGCAAGGAAGTGTATCCAGCTATTTTATTTAAAATTTTCTCTAAAGAAAATTAAAACACCATCTCTTATTGCCTTTAGACTTCAAATTTAAAGTTACCTCTTACATTTGTTTAAGTATCTGTTTATTTTCTGTTTCTTCTATTTTTTTATGTTCCATGAACCCAGACATTACCTTTTGTGCTCACTCAGTAATGCACAGGTCTGTGCCCAGAGCTTGGTACATAGTAAACACTCAGTAAATATTTGTTAAAAGTAAATTTGGAGAAAGAATGGTTGATTAAAAATACTGAAAACATTGAAATATATATACAGCATATTTGGTTTTCACAGTTTATAAATGACTTGCCATAGGTTATTTCATTAAAAATTTGTTACCATAAACATAGTACTGCATGCTAAAAGAAAAATCTTTCTTAAAAAAAGATTTTATTTATTTATTTGAGAGAGAGAGAGAGAAAGAGAGAGAGAAGCAGACTCCTCCCTGAGCAGGGACCAAAGGAAGACACTTAACAAACAGCCATGCAGGTGACCCAAAAAATGCGGGGCCCATATAGACAGCAAATTTCCCCAGGCTCTTGAGAGTGGCAGCAAAACCCTCCTTTACTCACACTGATTGGAGATTATCCGATGGGAATACATTCATTAATTCCTCCAAAAAGAGCTGTAAATGCATTGTCTTTGTGAAGAACGTCTGGGTCAGCTTGGAGTCTGGGGAACTGGGGCATAATTGTATTACAGATATTCTAATATTCATCTGGAAGAAGCATCCCTGGATGGCTGAAAACACCTACTTCCAAATGCACGAAACAGGTACACAGAGTGGAGAGATCGACCTTGTGTAAGACGTGAGAGCTTTCATAGAACCTGAAAGCCTATCATTTAATGGGGAAAATCAGCTCTGGAGCACCTCCTTTGTTACAGGAATCCAGAATATTCCATAATGAAGATCTCGTTTAATCTTTATTTTATCCCTGCTAATATTCAGAATAAAATCTGTATCTACCTCGGCATAAAGCAATATAATGCACTAATAATTAATTAATTATGAAATTTATAGTCTGGTCAAATAAAAACATAGCTTCTAGGGCTTTATTTTCTCCATCTCTTATTTCTGTAGATTTTGCACTATTTTCCCCATTTTTTTTTTTTTTGAAGTCTCAGCCTTGCTTCCTTTCAGGCCTAATTCACAGGAGTGCTTGCAGCTGTGGTTTAGATCCTTCCCCTGACTCCTGCCTGTGACTCGGGGCTCACCTTTCTCTCTGCACCATACTGCTTAGCTCTTTGAAGGTCCACACAGCCTTGAATGCAATATCTCTAATGAAATCTTTGAATAAAAGAGTAAAGAGCAAAAATGCTAAATAAAGACAAAAGAAAACAGAATGGAAGAAGTAATAGTGAACAGCATAAATGTAAAAAATATTCATAAAATGTCATTTCATGTTAATATACATAAATATATTATATAATATTATGATATTATTAAATTATATTATATATAATTATATTTTATATATATAAAATATATATTCAATAGTAAAATGATCACAATAATTACTCTTTTTACAAGCCCCCGATTAGAAAATCAGCAAAAAACTTGAATTCATTTTCACAGGTAAATGAAGAATGGCAAATAACCACATGAAAACATGTTCAACTTCATTAACCGTCAGATAATTACAAATTAAAACCATAAGAAGATAACACTACAAAATCATTATAATGACTACAGTACAATATACTGACAGCATCAAATGTTGGTGAGGATGTGCTAAAACTGGGTTTCTCACACATTGCTGGTACAATATATCATGATACATGAAATAATGTGTGGCACCTTTGTTTTGTGAATTGGAGCCTTTACTTACCATACCATTCAGAAATTACACTGGTGGTAATTTATCCTAAGAAAACAGAAACTTACATGTACACAGACCTGTACACTGGAGAAGTTGTACTTTATTTTATTTATTTTATTTTATTTTATTTATTTTATATTTTGTTTTATTTACATGTTTTTAACATATAATGTATTATTTGCCCCAGGGGTACAAGTCTGCGAATTATCGGGCTTACATCTTTCACAGCATTCACCATAGCACAGACCCTCCCCAATGTCCATAACCCATCCATCCTATCACTCCCCCCAAACCCTCCAGTAACCCTCAGTTTGTTTCCTGAGATTAAGAGTCTCTTATGCTTTGTCTCCCTCCCTGGTCCCATCTTGTTTCATTTTTCCCTCCTACTCCCACGAGGCACTGTCATGCCTCTCAAATTCCTCATATCAGAGAGATCATATGGTAATTGTCTTTCTCTAATTGACTTATTTCGCTCAGCATAATACCCTCTAGTTTCATCCACATCGTTGCAAATGGCAAGATTTCATTTCTTGTGATGGCTGCATAGTATTCCATTGTATATATATACCACACCTTCTTTATCCATTCATCTGTTGATGAACATCTAGGTTCTTTCCATAGTTTGGCTATTGTGGACATTGCTGCTATAAACATTCGGGTACACGTGCCCCTGAGGATCACTACCTTTGTATCTTTAGGGTAAATACCCAGTAGTGCGATTGCTGGGTCGTAGGGTAGCTCTATTTTCAATTTTTCGAGGAACCTCCATACTGTTTTCCAGAGTGGCTGCACCAGCTTGCATTCCCACCAACAGTGTAGGGGTGTTCCCCTTTCTCCGCAACCTCGCCAACATCTGTCGTTTCCTGACTTGTTGATTTTGTATTTCAAGTGGACAAAATCTAGAAACAACCCACATATCCTTCATCAAGTAAGTGGAGAAAAAAATTGCGATGCATCCAACTAATGGACTACTACTCAGCAATCGAAGAGAATGGACCATCGATTCTTACAACAGTATGGATGGATCTCAAGGGAATTACGTAGAGTGTCAAAGCTAATCTTAAAGGGTCCTATATTGTATGATTCCATTTGTGTAACTTCTTCAAAGTGACAAATTCATAAGGATGGAGAACCAGCAGTTGCTGGAGGTTAGGTTGGGGAAAGAATACAACTATTTGAAGTTTGGTCTGAAGAAATTTCTAGTTAGTGATAGAATGAGCCTGTACCTGATTTTGGTGATGGTTAGTCAAATCAACACACACAGTAAAATTTCATGAAACTGTACACACACACACACACACACACACACATAAATGCATAAATCCTGGTAAATTCTGAATAAGATCTTTATTTAAGTTAATAGTATGATACCAATAGGGTGCCTGGGTAGCTCAGTTGGTTAAGCATCTACCTTTGGCTCAGGTCATGATCCCAGGGTCCAGAGAGTCCTGCATTGGGGCTCGTTGCTCAATGGGGAGCCTGCTCCTCCTTCTTCCTCTGCCTCTCCCCCCTCCTCATTCTCTCTCTCTCTCTCTCTAGAATAAATAAGTAAAATCTTAAAATAAATAAATAAATAAACGTGACTATGACAGTGGCTGCTGCAGGTCGCAGGTCCTCACTATGTGAATGCTTGGACGGAGGAAGTCGAGTACCTCCTGGCTGGGCAGTTGGTCATCTGTGTTACACAGGAATGAAAGGCAGGGCCTCAGTGCCTGCAGTAAGGTGATGATCTGTAGGGCAGATCGCACACAGACCATGGCTACAGTCTTGGAGGACAGAACAGAAATAGTGTAGCATGTTGGTCTGTATTGGCTTCTTTACAAATTATTTTGCCAACTCCTATAAAAGAAGTAGGAGATTAGGTACATGTGGCAGGTCAGGAAGCAGAAAGGTGGAAAGGAAAGGATTTGCCAAAGTCTATCCCCTAAAGTAGAGCATTACAAAAATACAGTAGACATAATGCTTGGATAGAGGACCCCATAATCCTTTCAAACAGGTTTTATTTAGATTCCCTACCAGACCGAAGAGGTGAGCCTGCTAACAAGAATCACATACAGAAGGGGTGGGGGCGGGGACTTCTACACGGGGTGGCTGTAATTTCTTACTGCTTGTAAGTGATGCCATTAATGTAAAGACTAGGGATAATGAACAGAGCATGCAGGCCTTTGGCTGGCAGGTACCCAGTTTAAGCTTACGTAGTGTCCCTACAGGCATTTGGTTGTGGTTGGAAGGACATAGAATTTGCTGGATGCAAACAGACAAGAATCCTACTAGGTCTGACTGGCAGCATATGATGACTGCACATCCCCTCAGCTGACGCCTTAGCTCCAGAGCTCACACCCTTAGGAACTGGGCTACAAACACCATGCAGGCCCCAAGTATACTCTGTTCTCCAGTGTTTCAGGCATATCCAGGAAGGCCATCTGTTGGGGAACACTTCCACCCTTGTTACCTCTTCCTGGCATTGAACACACTGGGAAGACATGATGCCATGAGAAGCTGAGGTGACGAGCATATGGGGAAAAAAAATCCTGTGTTCCATGGCTGGGGAGGAGGAAGGAAACTCAATGCCAGGACTCTGATTTGGAGCTGCTAAGGGGCCCTGGAACATCTACCTCAAGCTTCACTGGCCATGGAGTCTGCAAACATCTCCAACATTTAATCCACCATAAGGTACTTTGCTACTAGGCACCTGGGTGGCTCCGTCAGTTAAGTGTCTGCCTTCGGCTCAGGTCATGATCTCAGGATCCTGGGATGGAGTCCCACGTCTGACTTTCTGCTCAGCCAGGAGTCTATTTCTCCCTCTCCCTCTGCTCCTTCCCCATTTTTGTGTGCTCTCTCTCTCTCTCTCTCTGGTTCAAATAAATAAATTTTTAAAAAATTTCTTACAAAGATACTTTGCTACTAAAGACAAAAAACTCTCAACTGGCCAAATCATGTTCTACATTGCTGTAGCTTATGTGGCTTTGGCTTTTTATAGCCATTCGAATGGGGCTTTAGTAGGAAGAGGAGGTGAGCAAGCATACACTGTGTGGCATATCAAATAAAAAGCCTAAAAATATCAAGCATGTAATGACTGTGTTTTTCTGACCATTGAAGAAAGGATGAATTAGTTAAAGAACAGTCTTTGAAAAATGAGTGAGCCATTTGGGAAAATGGAACCCTAAAACATTTTACCTCAATTTCATGATTTAACTTGATTTCTGAGCTGAAAGGCATTGTAATTTGTGACTAAATCAGGGAATTTGAGCTCAAGCCCATTTGGTTCTTATCCTACTAACGTAGTGCACGAACTCAGTCATCCTGAGAAAAACTCACTTAACCTATACCTCGGTTTCCTTATCTCAAGTTGGTGAGAATATTTATATTATGGGGATTAAAACACACATGGGCATGCAGTATAGACCCAGTAAGCCCCGGTCCACTCAATGCTGAAGTTTGGCTGGATGAGATTTGTGCGTCTCTTCAATAAAACATACCATAAGATCCAGAGAATCTCTATCTCTTTCTATTTGACTTTTCACCTTTCTCTTGTTTAAGGGCCAGAAAAATTCTGGATTACAGTCGTGATTATTTCCTGTTTATGTGGAGAAAAACCAAAGAACAAAGAGAAGTTAAATGACTTTCCCAGAATCTCCAAGCTAATAAGACATACAACCAGAATTTCAACTCAGGACCCAGTGATTTTTCTACCAGATACTGAAATACATATATACATTCTAAAATGATCCTAATAGCCTCATGCTATCTCAACACTGTATCATTAATTGAAATCTATGTCTTCTTGTCCCATGCTCCTCATTTTAGAGAAGAATCCCTACTTGAGTCGTATCCAGGTAGAATAGGGACAGTTTGACTTAGCAAAAATTACTCTTCAAAATTCCCCACTGGGTGTGAATTTTCACTTGCAAAGATTTTTTTGCACCTGCACCACATTTCATCTCTGCAGATGTGATTCTTCAAAACCTTGCCTGTGAGCATAGCGTAGCCAATAGCATACAGATTCTCTCTGAGTACAAAATGAAGTGAGTCCAATGAGTCAGCATTAGTGGGAAATCGGTCCGCAGTGAGAGAAAAATACCACAAACACCACGAAAGCTCAGGCTATCAATGCAACCTTTAGAGAAGACCTTCTGGCACTTTCAGGGTACACCTTATCTCAGATCAATGTAGCATGGTATTTAAGTTGATTAAGCATGCAAAGCAATATCTGCAGGAGATGATACTGCTATTTGTATTCTTCACTAACCTTTGGGATATTCCCAGAAAAGCCCTCCTTCCACCCACGCTGCCCCCACTGTTCCCGTTCAGTGTAAACAGGAGATTGAAACTCGATATTCGAACAGTGTTGAGAGCTGTTGGATCTCAAAATTGGGGTTACTGCTTGGGCTTGATGAGGAAATTACTGACTAAAAATTTAAAAGAAAAAAAGAAATATTCATGCCTGATCCATCCAAAGGTCAGCAATGGTTTGGGCACCTTTTAATTTATAAACTTAACATTTATTTGAATTAGTGTCTCTTTTTATGTATTAAATAATTTCAGTCCCAGGTCTTCAGAGTTCTGCTCCTAACAGTAGACAATTATTTGGACATAGGGACCTATCCCCCCTAACCCCAAAAAAAGTTTCTAGAAGAATAGGCATGGTCTCCAGTCTGGGTCTCTTTTTAGGTCCAGGATGGTGGAGTATTCATGTTTGCATTCTCAGAACCTAACATAGGGGAGAGATGTGCATATTGTAGAAACTTATAAAAAGTGATTAAGGAATAAAATAAGGTATACTGTAAAATAGGTCTCACTGGTTCCCAGTAAGAGGCTGCGGGGTGTTGATTACATCATGGACCATATGTGCTGGATGACCTGTGGTCAATTCAGCATCACCACCACCCCTCCCACGGCCACTGCTGCCTTGTAGAAAAGAAGCCAGAAACCACATTTCAGTTATGATTTTGGGTTCAAGGGAAGCTGAGAGGAGAGGTCATTCTTCTTGAACAGTTACAGACAACTTTGCAGCTTCCAGCACCTTCCTGAGAGCCACCAAGCACTGCCACAGACTGACTTGTGAGCATCTTTCCCATTTGTGAGCCCGGCCGAGATTGTTCTTAGCAAATTTCCAGCTCTTCCAAAATGGTGCACTCCTCTATTTCCCTGTATTGAAATCATCAACACTTTGATCTATTTTGACGTCAGGAGTGGCTCCTGTTTTCCTGACCAAACACAGACTACACCACTGTCACCATCCTCCAGCCTTAGAACTGCAGCCCTGCCATATATACTAGCATAGAGATCTCTTGAACACCCAGATCTGGCAGATCTGGGCAGCCAACTAATGGTACAAAGACTCTTGAGCCCACCACCCAAAGTCAAGCCATTCTTGAGACCAGAGTTGCTCTGGGCCTTGACTTCATGCCATCATTCCTCCTGAGCTGACCCAGCAATATCCTCTCACAGCCAAACCCTTCACGAGAACTTTCTATGTGCTCAGATTTTAACTAAACATTGGCCCTTTTCCAGATGTGCTGGATCATTTCCAGTTGCTTCAGGGAAGAGGCAAGATTCAAGTACAACCCAGTCACCAAAAGTAACTGCCTCTTGTTTGCACTCTTTCTTGTTTCTAGGTCATTATGTTTTCAACATTATGGTCAACCTCACACTGAAAAACAAGAGCCATCCGATGTCTTCACCATCTATCCTTTCTCCTTTTCATTGTCCCCACCTGTGACCCACTCCCTCCAGTTAACAAATCACATAAGCATTTCTCTACACCCCGATGACTGCCCTCACCTTGAGGTAGAAGACCCATCTTGGTATTCACGCAATGCCCTGTAGATATAGATTCCTGACTTTCTCAACTCTGAGGGTTGCTCGAACCACAATCATGGAACCACAATCCCTAACAGTAGGGATTTCCTGTATTTTGGGGGGATTGCAACTTGAACCCTAAAGGGCCCTCTTCTCTGGCACCACCATCAATAATGTCAAATTCTCCCTTTTGGACAGCCCATGCACCTCTGTTTTAACCTTGTGAAGACATCTGGTCTGTGGAGTATGAAACCTCGTTCAGTTTTTTTCTGACTTAACTCATCTCCTAATGGACTTCTTCTAGATAGCTCCACTTGATCTCACACCTGGAGTGAGGATTAAAACCATCACAGTTCCACACTGAGCAGTATCCAGTGAGTATGAAAACTACCTGTCAACCTCAAGCCCATGAGCAGGTCCTTTGCCCATTTCCCACACATGAAATCTTCTGCTCCATCACCTGGTTTCCCGCCTGCTTCTCTGGTCACTGTTCCCTCAGAATTTTCATGAGATCTGTGTCCCTGCTGGTGTCACAACAGGACGTGCGGTCCAGGACTCGGCCTCCTCTACTTTGCTCAATGCCTGTTTCTGTCACACAACGTGCAGACACAACTACAGGGGGCAGAGGGAGAGGAGGAAGCAGGCTCCCCGCTGAGCAAAGAGCCCGATGTGGGGCTGGATCCCAGGATGCCGAGATCATGACCTGAGCTGAAAGCAGAGGCTTAACCCACTGAGCCACCCAGGCGCCCCGGGTTTTGAAAGTGTTTAAAAGATATCCTACCTCTGTTTACATCTTACGTTCTTATTCCCTATGTATATGAGAAAGGAAATTGAGTCCAGTGCTTAACAGAAGGATCAAAGCCCCTCTCAGGACACCTGGATGAAAAAATGGACCCAGGGCTGCAAAGCTGGGCTGATTCCCACCAAGTATGTTGGAGGGGCATGGCTTCTGGTACCAGTTACCTTAAGCAGAAGAAACTAGGGACCCTGGCCATCAAGACCCCTCCTTGATGAATTTCCCAGGATAGAGCAAATGCGGTCACCAGGCTGCTACTCAGAAAGGGGTTTTGCTGGCAGAAGCAGAGTCCCTGTAGCAGAGGAGGCCTCCTGCAAGAGCATCATGGCTCCAGCATGGTCCAGCGGGGCTCCCTGCCAGCACCCTGTCCATCTGCACCATGGAGGAAGGGACTTTTCCTCAACCTCAGCGTGAACGGTACCGCTCTGGGTCCAGTGTTACTCACAGGAGGAGAAATTTGCTAGAAAAGCAGTTCCTGCTGCAATCATTGGATGGTTACTATAATTAACTCCTAAAGGAAAATGAAACCATGGAGATGTCTTATTGCAAACAGATCACAAGGAGGCTTTACTTAACAAGTGCCTAATCTGGGGGGAGTTTGATGACTTGCTTATGAGCACTGAGAAGAACTAAGATGGGCAGCCCAGAGGGTGAGCCCGGCATGCCTGGCCCAGGGACCCTCAGGCTGCAGACCCGGGCTGCTTGCTCAAGGAAGCCATGACTTTGTGTCACAGCAGCACAGTGATGGCCCAGGTCACTACAGATGACCAGAGGACACCTATATTCACATATTAGACATTTCGATTAGACATCACTTTTTCTCTCAGATAACATGGGGCTAGTAAATACTCCTCCCAGAATGCCCTTGAGCAGGTGGCATTAGTAATGTGCAACGGGGCCCGGGGCAGTCCCATGGGTAGATATGTCTGGAGACCCAGGAGGGTGGAGCTGCAGAGCCCCTGCCATGACTGAGAACCTTCAAGGCAGAAATCCAGATCTTAAACTCAAGGATGAGGCTGGGGAGAAAGCCATGTGGGATCACACTGTGAATAATGTCTTCACAAGTAATAGGGAGACCAAAAACCAAAATGTAAGCCCTTTAGGAGTTCTGTATTCCCTTGGGAGTGTATAGGCACACAGTGGCCAGTTCAGGACCACCTCCCACGCACGACTCTTCATCATGACCCTCTCAGTCTGGTTTTGAGGACTCATATTTCTGTTCCTTCAGCTGGAACCATGGGCAGGTTATGTCATCATAGGTTATATATCAGGCTACCATCATAGCAAAGACTGTAGGCATCACTTCCAGAAATCGTCTTGTTCTCAAAGCAATGAGACTTTCCAACTAAGTGGCAGGCTGATTTCAAGCCCCACCTATGGCATGAGATGGCTGGAGTAGAGAAAATCATATAATTTTTTTTGGTAACTTGCATCAAATACATCAAATTTCACAGAATGCTTTCCCACTACTTGCCAGAATGGAACCAACTCTAACACTGCCAAGACACAGAGGTCTTAATTCCAGCCCCTCCACTTGCCAGTTGATTGACTTTGAAATAATTTCTTAACACTTTTGATCTTCAAGATCCTTATTAAAATGAAGATGGTTGGGGGCACCTGAGTGGCTCAGTGGGTTAAAGCCTCTGCCTTCAGCTCAGGTCATGATCCCGGGGTCCTGGGATCGAGCCCCAGATTGGGCTCTCTGCTCAGCAGGGAGCCTGTTTCCTCCTTTCTCTCTACCTGACTCTCTCCCTACTTGTGATCTCTCTCTGTGTCAAATAAACAAATAAATCTTAAAAAAAAAAAAGAAGAAGATGGTCACATGGTCTTGATGTAGGTTGACAAGATTATGGGTTATAATAGATCGAATGCCTGGCCTCATATCTGGCTCCGAGGAAATACTCAACACAAAGCAAATCCCACTTGTAGTTCCTGGACTTATTTTCATCCCAACCTCAGCAGGTAGGCAGGTCGGGGTGACAAGGGAGAGAGACACAGCACGGCGGAGAGGTGCCCCGTAGCTGAAGAGCCTCGTAGGGCCTCCCGTTTCAGTGCCCTGCTTCAGTGCTCCTCCTCAAGAACTCAACTCCCCTTGACGCTTTTCTTGGTTTTTTTAAAATTTGTTTGCACCTATGTGTTAAACATTTTATGCAAAAAAGGAATTACATAAACGTATTTATAAGGTCCAGAGAAAACTAAAAGAGATAGTAGATAAACACCTACGCAGCCACTATCCAATTTAAGAAAGAGACCCTAACCATTGCTGAGCATTTCCTGTCCCATACACCCGCCCCCATGCCTCCTGGGAGACCACCCTTCTGAAATCTGTGCTTATAATGGAGTTTGGATATGTTTTTTTTTACACGTGCACTTTATCTTCAACAATGTCTCATTTCACCTTTGTCATTTTTTTAATTTAAAGACATGGCAGCTGACTTCATATATTTTTCTTTGACTTGCTTTTTCCCACTCGATACTGGATTCCTGAGATTCCCAGCATGCTACTGAAAACGGTCGTTCATTCTTGCAAACTATTATTTTATGTTCCTGCCCCTCCCTTGTGAGAAAATAACACAATGATTTTTCTATTAAGCAAATAATAGATTTTGCAGTTGTTTTCAGTTTTGCTTATGAGTTTTTGTTTCTCAATGACAATTTGCCATAAACTCTCTTGCATCCATTTCTAGTTAGCTGTGTGAGGATTTCTTTGGGATACACAACTGGTAGACCAGAAGACATTTCTTCAGTTTTCACCCAACCATGTAGTTTTGAGAATCATCTATATGACATGAACTGTTTAGGCATTGAAATTGGAGCAGGGAAGGAAACACAGTTCCTGCTCTGTGGTGTTTACATCTTTATGGGGAAAGGCATATTTTAAGTAAGACAAAACATTAAACATGTTCATCAGCATAGGCCTAGTTACACTGTGTGGTAAAAAAATCCTCAAACCTAAATGGCTTAAAATTATTTTTTTCATTTACCATTTATTTTTTTCAATTTTATTGAGAAATAGTTGACACACATAGTTGCATAAGTTTGAGATATAGGAGACCAAGGGCAGGCCACCCCAGAATGTGCCACTTTGCATATTAATTATTCTAAGTAAAAGTTCTAAAGAAACAGTCAATGCAAAAGAACACTCTGACCACCTCCTTCGGTCTCCAGAAAGCCGGAAATGAATCTCCCATGCAGAGCCACCCTCCTTGCACCAGGAGCTGGAGAGACATCCCTATCACAGACATGGGAAACTTAGAGCCAGGAAAGTTGTATAAACAATCCTTGTGACTTTTACTAATTTGCTACCCCTGCCTAATCCCACCTAAATTCTGCTTAGAATTCCTCACTCACAGAAGGTCCCAAAATGAACTTTTCTCTCTCCTGTTAATTCCTCACAAGTTTACTTCATCCAAGAAGTATAAAAACTGCTTGCCATGGTGATTCATTTAGGTCTCAATGACTTTTTTGGACCTCTGTGTGTACGTAATTATACCTTGGATTTTTCTCTTGTTAATCTGGCTCCTGTCAATTTCCCTCTTAGGCTAGATGGAGAACACTGACGGGTAGAAACACATTATTCTTCCCCTCCAAGATTTACAGCAGAATGGTGTGACTTACATACATTGTAAAATGATCACCGCAAGAGGTTTAGTTAACACTGCTCACTTCATCTAGGTACAGTAGAGGAAAATAATAGATAAATCTGCTTTGTGATAAGAAGTCTTAGGACGCACTCCTTAGCTCCCCTACACACCACAGAGCAGAGCTAGTTAAGGGCAGCATGCTATGTATTGCATCCCTGGTCATCATGAATCACACACCTGGATATTTGTGCCCCTCCTCCCACTCCCTGTCCTCCCTCCCCACCTCTGGGACCACAGATCTGGTCTTTTTCTACTGAGTTGTGTGCTTTGTTTTTTTGTTTTGTTTTGTTTTGTTTTGTTTTTGGTGGTTTGTTTGTTTTAGTTTTTATACATAAGTAAGACTATATAGGGTTTGTGTTTCTCTGACATTTCACTTACCAGAATGGCCTCAAGGCCCATTCATGTTGTTGCAAATAGTAGGATTTCCCCATTTCATATGGCTGAATAGTATTCCAGTGTGCGTGTGTGTGTGTGTGTGTGTGTGTGTGTGTGTGTGTATAAAGGCTATACAGATATAGATATCTTTATCCCTATCAAAAGCCTGAAGGCATCACTTACAGAGATAGGAAAAAAACACAGGATGCCAGGTGGTTCAGTCAGTTAAGCATCTGCCTTCAGCTCAGGTCATAATGTCAGGGTCCTGGGATAGAACCCCGCATCAGGCTCCCTGCTCAGCAGAGAGTCTATTTCTCTCTCTCTCTCTCTGCCCCTCTCTATCTTTGTCAAGGAAATAAATAAATAAAATTTAAAAAAAAAAGAAATTGGAAAAAACAGTGAAGTTTATGTGAAACCACAAAAGACTCTGGATAGCCAAACAAATGCTGAAACAAAAAGAAAGCAGGGTGAATCATCACATTTTATGATTTCAAGCTATACTAAAAGGATATAGTAACTAAAACCGTGTGGTCCTGGCATAAAAACAAATTAAAAAAGGCTGATGGAACAGAATCAAGAGCACCAAAATGAATCAAAGCACATGTGACTGACTCATATTTGACAAGAGCCAAGAACACACAATGGAGAAAAGACTGTCTCTGATAAGTCGTGCTGGCAAAACTGACATCCACATGTAGAAGAATGAAACTGGACCCCTATCCTACACCACTTTCAAAAATTAACTCTAAATGGATTAAGAACTTATGTGTAAGACCTGAAACCATAAAACTCTCAGAAGAAAAGATAGGGAAAAAAGCTCCTTGACAAGGGTCCTGGGGGTGATTTTTTGGAAATCACACCTAACATATAAGTACCAAATAAAAAATCAACAAGTTGGACCACATCAGACAAAAAAGGTTCTGCCCAGCAAAAGAAACCAACCACAAAGAGAAAAGACAACCTACAAAATAAGGAAAAATTATTTGCAAACCAAGTATCTGAGAAGGAGTTAATTTTCAAAATGCATAATGATCTCATCCAACTCAATAGCAAAACAAAACCAAACAATAAATAAACCAATTTGAAACGGGCGAAGGACCTGAATAAACATTTTCCGAAGAAAATATATGAATGGCCAACAGGTACATAAAAAGGTGCTCAACATCACTAGTCATCAGGGAAATGCAAATCAAAACTACAATGAGGTATCACCTCATATCTGTTAGAATGGCCACCATCAAGGAGGCAAGAGACAACAGGTGTTGGTGAGGACGTGGAGAAAAGGAACCGTGGTACAGGTTTGGTGGGAATGCAAACTGGTACAGCCACTGTGGAGAACAGTATGCAGGTTTCTCCAAAATTTACAGAAATTGGAATAAATTGGGAATTAATCTGGGAATATATCCAAAGGAAACAAAATACAAACTCCAAAAGATACCTGCTCCCCCATGTACATAACAGCATTATTCACAATAGCTAAGATAGGGAAAAAATCAAACTATCAATAGATGAGTGGATGAAAATATTAGTTCCTGATCACATTACATGTTCTTCAGAGGCTAGCAAGGGGCTCTCCCCACATTGGCATCTCTCATTTTAAGACTCAGGTTGGAGGACAGTGCCTGGGTGACTCAGTCGGTTAGGCGTCCAACTCTGAACTTCCACTTGGTTTGTGATCTTAGGGTTGTGGGATTGAGCCCCACATCAGGCTCCACCCTCAGCATGGAGTCTGCTTGAGATTGTCTCTCTCTCGATCTCCCTCTGCATCCCCCCCATTTTCTCTCCCCCCCCAAAGCAATCAGTCAATCAAAACAAAACAAATACTCAGGTTGGCCACTGTCTGGAATGTGCCGGGCACTGAGGGAGAAACAGAATGGAGGCAAAAATCCACCCATGTTCTTCAAGCTTCCACACAGAATAGATACTTAACCACTGTCTCACTTGGGCTTCACGGCCTAAAGAAAGTGCCATGGTCCTGCTCAAGGTATGACCATGAATTCCTACCATGCCCAGAAGGAAGGAGATCCTCAAATATTTGCAAGAAGCCCCAGGGACCAGCATATATGGTTTATCATGAGGACAAATGCAACAGCAAGGGCACTGGCCCAAGAGAGCAGGAATGGAAACAGAGTTGAGGAGAGTAAGTTGCACTTTTATAAACGCTGATCAAAGATGGTCTCCTGAGAAGTCAGCTGCAGAGTAAATAAGCACGGTGGACAAAGGCATGAGTCATTTAGTGTGTACTTAGAAGGAAGAGCACAATTCTTGTCCAAGTCACAAGAATTGGGAAGTTGATGGTCTCAAGTTCCAATCTGAATCCAGAAACCAAAGAACCCATGAACCCTGACATCTGAGGGCAAGAGAAGATAAAGGTCCCAGCTCAAGCAGAGAGAGGAAATTCACCCTTTTTCTGTCATTTGGTCCTACTTAGGCTCTCAGTGAATTGGATGATGCCCATTCACAGAGGCAAGGGCCATGTTCACTCAATTTATCAATTCAAATCCTAGTCGCTCCTGGAGATGCCAACACAGACACCCCAGGTATAAATCTTGACCAGCTATCTGGGCAACCCTCAGTGCAGTTCAGTTGACACATAAAATTAACCCTCACTGTATTTATAAAATGTCATCGTTAACATCAGCGTTTGCTTTCTTTTTATTTTATTTTATTTTTTAAAGATTTTATTTATTTATTTAACAGAGTGAAAGAGGTCACAAGTAGGCAGAGAGTCAGGCAGAGGGAGAAGGGGAAGTAGGCTCCCTGCTGAGCAGAGAGCCAGAAACGGGACTCGATCCCAGGACCCTGAGATCATGACCTGAGCTGAAGGCAGAAGCTTAACCCACTGAGCCACTCAGGCGCCCCAGCATTTGCTTTCTTCTTTCCAATTCTTAGACCATTCATGTGTGTTTTTAGAAGTTCAGTACACTGTGTAGACAGGTCAGGCAATCCTGCTCACCCAGGAACGGTTAGTCCTACGATGCTTGCCCCCTCTTCTGTTTGTTTCATTCCTGGGGAGATGTCCTTAGGATTTGAAAAGGAAGAACTGCTGTTCTTCCTAATTTTCAGCTACATGGGATAAGAGCATGATCTGCCTCCAAAAGTTAGAGTAAGAATGTACGAGGTTAAGTTCAGTGCTAGCAGACCACAGCTGTGCGGACATTTTATCTCATGCCTTGAAAATGCCCTCCATAGGCACACGTGAGAGTGGGCCTCGCTGGGAGATAGATCAGGTAAAAAGAAGGAAGAGTCCCTGAGATGAGAAGACAAAATGCTGAGTATTTCCTTCAACCCAAGAACACACATTTCTAGTTGATTTAGCAGACTCACGAGTCCATTCTCACTGTTTTAATTCCCTATTCCAACTTTTCATAAGACTGAAAGACTGGGACGCCCAGGTGGCCAAGTCGGGGAGGTGTCTGCCTTCAGCTCAGGTCACGATGTCAGGGTCCTGGGATCAAGCCCCGTGTTGGGCTCTCCGCTCAGCGGGAAGTCTGCTTGTCCCTCTCCTCCTGACCCCCACCCCTGCTTGTGCACACTCTCTCCCTCTCAAATAAAGTAAACAAATCTTTTTAAAAAGACTATGACAATCAGAGAAAGACAATTATCATATGATTTCTCTCATATGAGGAATTTGAGGGGCAGGGCTGGGGGTTGTGGGGGGAAGGGAGGGAAAAATAATGAAACAAGATGGGATGGGGAAGGAGACAAAGCATAAGAGACTCCTAATCTCATGAAACAAACTGAGGGTTACTGGGGGGTGGGAGGGTAGGGATAGGGTGGATGGGTTATGGACATTGGGGAGGGTTTGTGCTTTGGTGAATGCTGTGAAAGGTGTCAGCCTGATGATTCACAGACCTGTACCCCTGGGGCAAATAATTAACAAAAAAAAAAGGAATGATTAAAAAAGACTATGAAAAGTTCTGAAAAAATGATACATACCGTGGAAGGTCCATGACATTTCCTTGCCCATTTTTGTACATTGGCCACCGTGCAGTGCAGACCTCCAACACAACGAGGTGTGTCCCACTAATCGACTACGAACTGCAGTAAATATTTAGGCTATAGTATTAGATTATATTTTCTTAGCCTCATAGCTTCTGTGGTTGTTTCTGTTTCCGTTGCAGAATAAGCCAAGTCTCGAATAGCATAGGTGTCAAGACCAGCTGTCATGCATTTATTTCCAAGCATCCCTGCCCTACACACAGACACAGACCTCTACATTCAGTTTAATTCTCTGTTACCAGCTACGGGAGTCTTTGGTCTTTGGGACTTCAGTTCTACCTAAAATCATCCTCAGATTATTTTCTACTGACACTGAACTCAGTTTCTTTTCTTTTCTTTTTTTTTAAAGATTTTATTTATTTGACAGATAGAGATCACAGTAGGCAGAGAGGCAGGCAGAGAGAGGAGGAAGCAGGCTCCCCGCCAAGCAGGAAGCCCGATGCGGGACTCGATCCCAGGACCCTGAGATCATGACCTGAGCCGAAAGCAGAGACTTTAACCCACTGAGTCACCCAGGCGCCCCTGAACTCAGTTTCTTACTACACTGGTTGTTTCAGTCTGTGCAAGAGTTTTGTGCCATCTTTGCTGCATCTACTGTGTTTAAGCGCACTCATGCATGCTCCTTTAATGAACCCAGTTGTGAGATTTGACCGAGGCTGTCTGTGTTAGTATTCCAATTTCCTTCTGAACCAGTGTATGCATGACTTAATTTTTCTTCTCGATTTACATAGAAATTTACTTTGCTACATCTTATCATACAATCTCCCAGGGGTGCACTCACAATAGGGAGTCTGTGGACTATTGGCTTAAGCTTCCCTAAATACTCAGAGTCCCCTGAAGACATAAATCCCCTTATTCCCGGTCACCAAATGTGTGGCTTCAGCTCTGCTCAGCCTGCAGATTTACCATTACCTTCCTCTACCACAGCTTGAAAGCCCAGGATCCTGAATGCAGCAACTACCCTGTGTGAAACAAGGAAGTCGTTTTGTCTTGGCTGCAAAGAATTATAGTTCAGACCAATATGGTAGTGGGGGCTGGGAACTTAGTTCTCCAAGCAACAAAGCTCCATGCTTGGTGAACTCTCCACCAAGTTTCCCCTGCTCCTGGGCTTTGGAACACACTGTGTCTTTTTTTATCGTTGAGCTCTGCTGAGCTCTACCTTGCCCATGCAAGTATGTCTCTGCCTGATGGGCATCTCTACCTCTCTCTATGGTAGAAGCGTCTCTCCAAACATCCAGCAGCAAGCTGCTAACTGTCTTCCAAACAGAGCCCAGTGAAGGAGCTGTCCCAGGCTAACCAATGCATTTGCTGAGCAATGGTCCTGGGTCTCTGCCAGGGGCTCCAGTCCACATGTATTCTGGGTGCAGGCACTTCAAAAAGCATCTGAGTGGATATTTACAGCCCAGTTACACAGCCTTCTCAGCAACCCTTTGTAAACATTGATTCTTATTTCTGCTCAGGGCTCAATGTAAATTTAGATGCCTTCCTTGTGACTTTGTAAATAGGGCTCAGCAGGATTCCTAGGTGGGGGATGTGGTTTTGCCCAAAACTCAAACAAGCCTGAGTGAGAGTCTACTCCCTTCCTCTATAGGATTGGATCAATGAGAGATAACCCTTTATTTCTTAGAGCTTGAAGGATGTTCCTACCTGTTTTGTCTCATGCCATTTCCAACATTGCTCAGACTTGACCTGGCATTGAGCTTTGGCTGGGTGTGTCCTCCAGCCTCTATTTGTCATTTGGTGGATTACACTCCTTAAATCCTCCTGCCCTTCTTTCTCCAAAGAGATGATGCTCCTGACTAATCAGTGAGATCACCAACTTCTCCTTAAGGGTTATCAAGACCAACTCTCACTCCAGTAGTTTCTGAGAACAGGATGCTCTATTTAAATATCCCTGTGGCCAAGATGTGAAAGTGAATTGGAGGTCATTCTACACAAATGCAAATTGCACGGCTGGATTCCAAAGCAGGAAGGAAAAGAAGGAAGGAGATCCAGTGTGAAAGCCAGTCACCCTTGACCTTGAGAGCCTTTGCCACAATCTTTATTGTACTGGGCACAGGGCTTATGAAATCACTTTGTCTGGGCAGTCAGTGGTCCCAGCGAGCCCAGCCCTCTGCTTTGGTCCCAGCCAAACTGAGTTTAATAAAAATGGGAATAGTGAGGGAACAGTTCTCCTGATTTAACCCTTTTCTTCATGAAAGCAGTGGTTTCTTGTTTCCGCCTTGCCATTCTCTGTTGCTTTGCTCTTCTACAGAAGAATGTTCGGGCAGTGCCGTAGGTCTTATGGACTGGGGAAAGGGTTGACTTGGCTATTATCCTTGTGGGCAGAACGGTACAGACAGACGGCCAGGATTTTAACACCAATTCTGTTCTCCAAAGGCAAGCAGATTCTGAACGTCTTATTCATTCTTTTCAGATTTCAAGGATTACATTGAAATACATAAGGTAGTGCATTAAGTACATTCGCCATGTTTTATAACCATCATGAGTATTTCCAGAATGGGTTCATCATCCCAAATAGAAACTCTGTATCCATCAACTCATGACTCCCCCTTATCCCCACTCCCCAGGCTCTGGCAACCTGTGTTCTCTATTTCTGTCATTATGAACTTGCTTTTTCCAAACAGTTCACTTAAGTGGAATCCGGCAGCCGTGCTCCTTCCTTTGTCTCATTTCTCTGTACACATTTAAACATCCACATCTGTGTAAGCTACTTACCTTTACTTTGCCCACTAGTGCAAATTTCCCACTGGCTCCACCTTTCTTTTGGACAGCGTGAATCCTTCCCATCCTTGAACCTTGTAAATGGCAATTGAGTTATCCAACCAGTTAGTGACTCCTCAGGGCTTTGGTGGCCCTCAAAGATCAAGGTTACATAAGAAACCCCCAAATTGGGGTGGTTCCTGAATCATAGCATCTGAGTTTGAATCAATGGAGTGAAATCTGATACATCTCTCAGAGAGTCATAGAGTAGACATTGGGTTTCCTGCACGCCTAACATCCCTACTGTTTCAAAGAATACTCCATCTGTTAGCCCTGATGGGAGTGGGGCAGTTCCCCCTCTGAGAGTAAGCTCAGTGAACTCTACTTTTAGAGTTCTTTGCTACATCTTATCATACAATCTCAGGACAATCTAAAGCAGATAGTTGCCATAGCATGAGGAAGAATCTGTACCTACTTGGAAATATGCTATAAACTCCAATTTCCCCTCCCACTCACTAGTTGGTGCAGTTGGCCGTGTGCTCCCCTGGTTGTTGATTCTGAGAATCCATGATGGCATGTATGTATCAGCTTTTCCCTGATATGTCTCATAAAATGCCTCCACTCTGTAATGGAATAACCTCACAATCTGTGGCAACCAGACCATGGCCCCAGGCACTTCTGTCCTCTTCTGTGTGGTTATAGGTTGTGAGCTATTTTGCAAGTGGACAATATGTCTGCTGGTATGGAGGCAAGGTCATGCCTTCCAGAGATTAGAGAGCTGGTCTTGAATCTCTCTTCCATCTGATTTCCTCATTTAGATTTGTTTGTTGGCAATGCTAACAACATTTAAAAAATAGTATTTACTAACCTATCCTCTTCCTAAAATTCTTTGTCTGTCCACTTAGCCAGACATCTTGGCCTCTATTTCTTCCAGCTCCCATTGGTGAGGGATTGTCCCCACAGTCCCCAGTCCTTCACCACCTTACTGCAGTGATGCATAAGCAAATTCCAAGCATCAGACACTCATTATTCTTTCTTCTCCTTTCCATAGTTTTCACCAAAAATTGCCTTCACCAATATGATTTTTGGACCTGAGAGACAATCCTGCAACAGACACCAGACTGCGTTCCTACCAACGGTGGACTCGGCAAAGCAAACTCATGGGCATTACAGATCAAGCTCAGGTTTAATGAATGATTCCAAGTGTACAAGCAAAATGCAGTTCAGGCATGGGCAAGTCCTACATAGGCAGAAATAGCCTTCGAGTGATACCCTTTCTTCAGCTGGAACCCATTCTGGTTTTAGAATGACAGACAAGAGGGGCACCGGGGAGGCTCAGTTGGTTAAGCAGTGGACTCTTTGATTTCAGCTGAGGTCATGATCTTTTGGGTCCTGAGATCAAACCCTGCTTGGGGCTCTGTGCTCAGCAGGGAGTGTGCTTGGGATTCTCTCTCCTCCTCTCCCTCTACCCCTACCTCCCTCTCCCTGTGCATGCACGTGCTCTCTCTCTCAAATGCAAAAATAAATCTTAAAAAAAAATGACAAGAGCTAACAGGGTCAGTACAGTTGAAGTCATTTAGATTGATTAGTAACACACAGGTAAAGTGACATTATGTGATCCACTTCTATTCATAAATTTATTGAACAAATTTACATATATAACAGATTTAGAGATTCTATATTTGCTTGAAACCAACAAGCTACTCATACCAGGTATATGCTGATAAAAGTAATTTTTAGATTGAAAATACCCTGGTAGGTAATTTTTCTTCTAGCAAAACACCAGTCCCGTATTCACTTTGTAGTGATTAGGTCTAGGTCAGCATTTGCTTAGCTGATGCAAGAAGAAGGTGGGTGAATTACAGATGTACTGTTCACACTTGGGTTGTAAGGACTGGTAGTGCCTTAGCTATGTCGTCTGGTAGGCGTATGCCCCTTCTGGTAGAAAATTTCCCATAGTTTCCTCAGCTGGTGGTACCAGCTAGCACCAGCATCAGCAAAAGTGGATGAGATTTCTTATTTTTCTACATCTTCCGCAATAAATGGGTATTGTCATTTATCTTAACGGTGATTATTCTGATGGTGTGTTATAGTGTCTCATTGTGGGTTTAATTTTATTTTCTCTTTTCTGCGTTTTTTGAACTGCTTGTTGAATCTGTTACCTATTTTTTTCTGTTAAGATATATGTCATTTAGTTACAGACAGAAAGTCTTTTATTTACGTTACTGATAAAAATTCCTTTCCATTTTATGTCAGGGAAATACCTTCTAAAATGCATGGCTTTTCTGTTATTTCCAGTAATGCCCCTTGACGAACAGAAATCGCAGTGTTCATGAGTTATAATTTATCAACAATTACCCTTACAATTTTGCAGGTGTATTCCTGTTTTAAAAAGATTTGTCTGTCCCAGAAACAGGATGCTATTCTGCTAAGCTACTTTCTAGGAACTTTATCTTCCAGAAAATAAACATTTACATGTATACTCTGTTTACAATTGCATTGTATGTATAGTCTTATGTTGGTGTCAAGGTCAAATTACCATTTTTCATATTGTTAGCCACCTGATTCACCCCATTATTAAACAGACTGTCCTTCCCTCTTCTGCTCTGAACTGTCAAAATGTCATTAATAACATCACAATTAGGTGGATCTGTTCTTGGTATCTTATGAACCTATCTGTCTATTTTCTATCTATAGTCCAATATGACACTGCTTTGTTCAACATCACTTTGAGAAACACCTTGAAATTAGGGAATATAGGTATTCTAGTCTAGCATTATTACTCTTCTGTATGGATTTGGCTAGTTTTTTGTTTTTGTTTTTGTTTTGTTTTGTTTTTGCATTTTCATATGATTTTTTAGAAGCAACTTCTCAATTTCCACATTTAAAAATCTGGGGTTTTTTTTCCCACTGGAATATAATAAAATCTATAGGCTGATAGGAGAATATTAATATCTTTATAATACTTATCTTCTGATTTAGGAAGATGATGTATTTTTTCAATCTGTTTAGGTCCTTTAAAATTTTCTCAATAATATGTCAGTTAATTGAATTTAAATAAAAATTAAAAAAAATAAATATTGCAATGTGCTCTTCCAAAAATATTTTTCCTCCATAATCTTATATATTTTTCTGTGTATAGATCTTTGAATCTTTTCTGCAGCTTTATTCCTGGGAATGTGATGTTTCTTGACGCAGTTGTACATTTACTATATAAAAAGGTAATTTACAATTGCTGATCTCTAACAACATGGCTGAATATAGTGATACGGCTAATTTCACATACTGATCCTCATTGTTTATCTAAAAATCTCTTAAGAGTGTTGTTTCATGCTATTTGACTATAAATATAGTAACGTTTTATTTCTTCATTTAAAATCCTTATAAATCTAATTTCTGTTTCTTGTCTTGTAGCACTGACTAGGAACTCCAATAAAAATGTTTAAATTAGGTGGTTATTGTGATTCTATGGGCATTCCTGTCTCATTTGTGAGTTCAAAGAGCAGGCTATCCATACACTATCATTAAATATGGGTACTCTAAGTTTGTCTGTGGTTGTCCTTGTGGCAGGAAGATATCTAAGAAAACCCCTAAGACTCCCACGCACATCCGTATAATCTCTTCCCTTCATGCAATGGCGGGACCTGTGAACATGGTGGGCTTTTCTCTAGGTCGTACGTACCAGCCCACACATGCACCCCTCTCTGCTGTCATCCGTGCTACTCTCTCTTTCTGTGTGCTCACACTGATTCTTCTGATGCCGACCCCACACCTTGGGGCTTTCTCTGGCTTTCCCTCTGGCATATCTGCAACTTCTCTAACAGTCGGAAACCCGACTCTCAGGGAGCCTGGGTGGTTCCGTTGGTTAAGCATCTGCCTTCAGATCAGGTCATGATCCCAGGGTCCTGGGATTAAGCCCCCTGAGCTCCTTGCTCAGTGGGGAGTCTGCTTCTCCCTCTCCATTTGCCCCTCCCCACTGGTCATTCTTTCTCTCTCTCTCTCTCAAATGAATAAATAAAACTTTAATAAAAAAAACTGACTTCCATCATCCCCAATATATTTCCCTATTCATTCAATAGCAGCATGCAATATTTGTAAGGTTTTTCTGGTCGCGCACAGGAATAAAGACCGCTAAGGCAAATTATAGTCCAAAGACAGAGCTTTATTGCAAGCACCCTCGGGTGAGGTTCCGCGACTCTGAGAGAAGGGAGTCAGGGAAGTCGCGCGCAAGGCAGAGTGACGGGGGCTTTTATTGGGTAAAGCAGGGGAGGGGCTAGGCATCAGCCATCTTGATGAGTTTTGGCGGGAAGGTCCGCCATCTTGGATGGACTTTGGCGGGAAGGTCCGCCATCTTGGACGGGCTTTGGCGGGAAGGTCCGCCATCTTGGACGGGTTTTCATTTTGTATAGCTTCCATCTCCTGCCAGCCCAACATTCCGACCTTTTGTTTTATATAATGGTACCAGGGACGTCGATTCTTCTCTGGCTACTTCCTGCTGAGAGTGGGGCGTCGCCATAGGGGTAGTCGGAAGTTGGCAGGCGGGAGTAGGGTTGCAGGAGGAGCTGATTTACTGATATTCGGGTAACCTCTCGTATCCGCTCCTGTATGTATCGAATAAGGCAAGGGGCAACTGAGATTAGCAGGAGAATTAAACATAGGGGTCCTGCCAGGGGGAGAAGCCACGTTACCCACGTATGGGGGTCTAGGCCCCATAAGGAGGTGTCTTCGCGCCTTGCTCGAATCCGGTCCCTGAGTTCCCGGATTTTGGAGGTGACTATACCCGATTGGTTGACAAAGTAACAGCATTCCTCATTTAGGTAGAGGCAGGTCCCTCCTTTCTCGGCGGTCAGGAGATCTAAAGCTCGTCGGTTTTGTAAGGCAATGGCCGCCAAGCTGGTGACTTGGGTCTGTAGGGCCGTAAGGGAGTCGGCGATCCGCTCCATGTCATCGTTGAGCGCTTGGGAAAGTTTATAATAGAAATCTATTGAAGTCCCAAGACCCGCTGCTCCGGTGGCCACCCCGGTGGTTAAACCTGCTCCTATTAGCAAGGGAAGAAAAATGCCCCTCTTTTCTCGGTGTGAGGGAAACAATATAGATAGGAGTTGGGAATGGGAGTAAATGTTGGTAGAAGGGGATAGCAGAATGAATATACAGTCCAGAGAGTCGTTGACAGTCAGGCATCGGTAGATTCCTTTTGGGCATAAGAGGAACACCCCCGGGGGTGTGCAGTAGGGGAGGGAGGTAGTGATGTTGGCAGTGTGTGGGGTGAGGGCGTCGATGGAGGAGGAGAGATTAAGGATTGGTATGGGTCCTCCTACGGGTCCAGTGTAAACCAGCTTATTAGGGAGGGTGACATTTGGGAGGGGCCACCAAGTCGGGATGGGAATTCCAACAATGTTGGAAAGGGCAGAAAAAGGAAAACAGATCCAGCAGTCGCTGTCGNGCCTTGGGAGATTTGGTCTTTGGGGACTTGGTGTCCACGGCAGTGGACAACCGCGACCTCGATTGGTAGGCTGAGGGCCTCGAGGAGTTTAGCGATAAGGGGCCCGTTGACTATCGGGATGCCTTTGGTGGTCAGGAATCCCCGCTCTTGCCAGAGGATGGAGTGGGTATGGGTTATGAG
>LNAC01001772.1:0-13579 GCA_002007465.1 Ailurus styani
AGTCTGAGTCTGGTCATGGACATTCAGAAACTGATAGTGGAAGGAGACAAGGATCCAGTCATGGACACTCTGAAGATACATCTACACAATCAGGGTCTCATGGTGGGGAGTCATCCCCTTGGGGAAACAGTGGCTCCTACCATGGACAGTCAACATCACGCACAAGAGGAAGACAAGAATCACAGCGTGAGCAGTCAGACAGATCCAGACGCTCAGACACTGAACATGGACAACTGTCCTCTGGATCCAGAGCAGGCAGACATCATGGATCCAGCATGAGTCTGGCCAGCAGCAGCGAAGGACATTCAGAAGATTCAGGTAGAGAATTCATAATGACCTATGAAAATTCAAGGTACAGCTCAAGAAACCAACATGGGTCTACCCATGGTCAGTCAGCTGACAGATCCAGAGAGTCAGGGTCCTATCAAGAGCACACAGGCACCCATAGGCAGTCTGACTCAACCCACCGAGACTCAGGATCCACCACAAGGGAAAGACAAGGGCGCCACGATGAGCAGTCAGAAGACATATCCAGGCAATCTGGGACCCAACAAGGACAGACAGCCAAACACAGGCAGTCTGACTCTGCCCACCGAGACTCAGGATCCACCACCAGGGAAAGACAAGGGCACCACCATGACCAATCACAAGACAAATCCAGACACGCAGGGTCCCATCAAGGACAGAAAGACATCCACAGGCAGTCTGACTCTGCCCTCCAAAACTCAGGATCCACCTCCAGGGAAAGACTAGGGCACCAAGATGAGCAGTCAGAAGACATATCCAGACAACCAGGGTCCCATCAAGGACAGACAGCCAAACACAGGCAGTCTGACCCTGCCCACCGAGATTCAGGATCCACCACCAGGGAAAGACAAGGGCACCACCATGACCAATCAGGAGACAAATCCAGACACCCAGAGTCCCATCAAGGACAGATAGACATCCACAGGCAGTCTGACTCTGCCCTCCAAAACTCAGGATCCACCACCAGGGAAAGACAAGGGCACCACCGTGAGCAGTCAGGTGACATATCCAGACAATCTGGGACCCAACAAGGACAGACAGCCAAACACAGGCAGTCTGACTCTGCCCACCGAGATTCAGGATCCACCACCAGAGAAAGGCAAGGCCACCACCGTGAGCAGTCAGAAGACATATCCAGACACCCTAGGTCCCATCATGGACAGACAGCCATCCACGGGCAGTCTAACTCTGCACACCAAGACTCAGGATCCACCACCAGGGAAAAACAAGCGCGCCACGATGAGCAGTCAGGAGACATATCCAGATACACAGGGTCCCATCAAGGACACGCAGTCATCCACAGGAAGTCTGACTCTGCCCACCAAGACACAGGATCCAACACCAGGGACAGACAAGGGCGCCACCTTGGGCAGTCAGGAGACATATCCAGACATTTAGGGACCCATGAAGGGCAGAGAGCCATCCACAGGCAGTCTGACTCTGCCCACCGAGACAAAGGATCCACCACGAGGGAAAGACAAGGGCGCCAACGTGACCAATCAGGAGACATTTCCAGACACTCAGGGTCCCATCAAGGACAGACAGCCAATCACAGACAGTCTGACTCTGCCCAACGAGACTCAGGATCCACCTCCAGGGAAAGACAAGTGCGCCACCGTGAGCAGTCACAAGATAGCTCCAGACACTCTGGAGAACATGGACATGGACAAAACTCTTCTGGATCTGGTAACAGCAGACACCAGGGATCCAGTATCAGTCAGGCCAGTGACACTGAAGGACAATCAGAAGACTCAGAGATTCAGTCAGGGCCAGTCCAGGAATGGTCCAGGTCCAGTCAAAGGAGACAACATGGCAGTGCGCATGGCAGTCATGACCACTCGGGGTCTTACTTCTACCAGATATCCTCCCAAGAACAGTTTGATTCTGCCCACAGACAGCCTCAATCCAGTAGCAGGGGGAGACAAGGATCCCACCATGAGCAGGCACGTGATGGCTCTAGACATGCAAGATCCCACGATGGTCAGGCAGCTGATGGTGGGCACTCTGAGGCAGGATCTCACCACCAGCAATCAGCCACTTGGGCACATGGCTCTAGGCAATCACAGCCTGGGCATGGACAATTGCCATCTGAGTTCAGCCCAGTGAGAAACCGAGGCTCCAGTATCAGTCAGGACAGTGACAGCGAAGGGCACACTGAAGATTCGCAGAGTCAGTTTGGATCTGGCTCAGGAACCCAACATGGATCTGCCCATGGCCATGCACGAGACAGCTCTAGACGCTCTGAATCTCATCAAGGGCAGAGAAATCATGGACAGTCTGAGTCTGGTCATGGACATTCAGACACTGATAGTGGAAGGAGACAAGGATCTAGTCATGGGCACTCTGTAGATAGCTCCAGACAAAAAGGTTCTCTTTCATGGCAGAGTGAAAATCATGGTAAGTCTGAGTCAGGATTTGGAAAGTCTCAGCATGTTAGTGGAAGTCTTGATTCCAGCCATATGGAATCCAGAGACATTGCTGAGTTTGGAGAAGAATTTACATCATCCAATATAACAGACAGTAATATAAATCCAGAAACATTAGGCTATTCAATGGATAATTCAAAGCAGTTGGGATTGATTCGGTCACAACATTATTATCATTATTATGAGTGAGAAATCAATAGAAAAATAATCCAAAGTGTAGGAACCTGAGCCAAGGCAAAGTTTTGAATCAAGAAACTTCTCATTATACTTCAAAGAGTTTATCTTACCATTTTATTTTAAATAACTTACACTATTTCTTTCCTCTGGTGGTAGTTTCATTTCTTCTCTAGGAAGATTTAAACCTTCAGTTAGGAAATTGTGAGTGGGAAAAATCAATGCCATTTAGAACTAAATTTAGAATACTCAATATTTTGGGTGGCTGGAGTTCAAGTACATACTGTTTTTTGAGAGATTAAATTTTTAGGATCTTTGTCGATTGTCACATTAATCTTTGCCAAAAATATAAAATCACTGTTCTGGAGGCCAAAGCTACTATGTTAATATCAGGGCTCAGTACATCTTCCTCTACTATCTTTCTAATGGAATTCTATATTATTCTGGATTTATTAAAATCAAAAAACCAAATTGCATAAAGATTCAAAATAAACAATTGAGCATATGTCATAGTTCGTCTTTTGTATGCTTATTTCTCATAGACCCCCAGAAGACTTACTTCCCCATGGCCAAAATTACATGTTTTTCTTATATCACTGGAAAATTCTATGACCAAAAGGCAGTTATACACCATGCAAAAGGAATAATGAGTCAAATGAAGTAAGAACTTAATCAACATAATCATTGTCCCATCTAGTCACCTTCAGGATGAAGAAAGGCTTAGCTCAATCATGAATAGCAACATAATTATTACCCAAACCCAAGTGGCTATTAGGTAAGTCAAACCAAGATTAGTAAACAGAAATTACTAACCACAGGTCCTTCTTCTAAAGATACTAGGAGTTGTTTTCCAATGAAAATTAAGGAAAGCAAGAATTTGTGCTGAAATATCTTGACAAAGGAAAAACAATAAAGAAAATGCCCACCCTGGAAAGAAAATGTGTACAGTTCATGATGTTGGCAGGTGAATGAAGAAATAAATGAAGAAAAGTAGAAATGTGTACAAGATTCTACCTTTAGAAGGAACATCACTGTGTGAGAATCATACCCAAGTTTTCCTTCTCCATAATATCAGACCAGAGTGCAGTGTTCAAATTCTACAGATAAGTCTGTCACAAAAATAATCCATACCAAACAGCAATTAGACCTCAAAGTCTTCTAACTCTGAGTTTTATAAAAGCTGTCTCTCTTTCAATTTTACTTGAACAAATCAAGCTAAAGTGAAATTAGTTGACTGATTTATGTAAGATGGCAGAAGAGTAGGGCACCCTGTTTGTCTAGTCCCTTGAAGGAAGCTAGATATTTATTAAATCATTCTGAATGCCTGTGAATTCAATCGGAGATCTGAGAAAAGAAATGCTTCATCCTATAAATAGAAAAACGACCACTTTTTGGAAGATAGGAGATTTGAATCTGGGGTGAGAAATCTAAGGATACAGTGGAGGATAGGGAGTCCACTTAAGGAGGCTACCACAGAGTATATAAGCAGCAGAGCACAAAATCAGAACTTTTATAAGTTTTTGCTACAGTGGGGTACATCCCTGGCCTAAAGGTGCTTAGGTGACAAAGTGCAGCAGAATCCCAGGTAGGACAGGGTGGTCTCAGGATCCCTATGGTCACAGGAAGAATGGGGGTGCCTGAGTGCAGCAGAGTTCCCAGGCATAAGAGTGGAGAAGTGGGCTGAAAACACAGAGTCTAGATGCTGGCTTTCTGCTCTGCGTTGCCATAAACTGCAAACCACTGCACAGTCATGCAACCATGACTACCAACCATTCCTGGCAGGGGTAGAGCAAAAGACAGAAGTCTGGTGAGAATCCCCTTCTTCCCTCAGGAGGAAGAGCATGGGTCTGCACTGCAGGAGTCCATAAAATTTGGAGTTTTGAAACTCAGTTGTGTGCCTGAAATAAAAACACTTGGTCACAGGCTGGGCAAACACATAGTTCAGACAAACTGGGGAAACAAGAGTGACTGCATTTCTATGAGGGCTCACTGGAGTCGGGGGTGGGGGGAGCAAATATTCAGCTCCAGGGCTAGAGAGCAAGGCACCATCATATTCATCTCACACAGTGGGGTGAAAGTCTTCAGGGAGCAAAACAGTACTACAGAGTGGAATCCAGAGTCCCTTACCCTGAGCCCAGCCTCCTGGCAAGGGAGGTGCAATCACAAAAGCACAAGTAAACCTGGGAATCATGAAAAACTAGCTTGCACCAAGTTTACTGATCATACAGGGCTGCAAAGCTTCAACTCTTGGGGAAAACAGTATATAGCATTCGTTATTGTTTTTTTCTTTAGTCTTTCAGTATTAACAGTTATTTTTTCAACTATTTTTCTTTTTTAATTTTTTACTTTTATGTATACATTATACATTTATGTTATTTCCTTTCATAGTATTTTATTTTATTTCCTTTTATTCTTCTATATATATTTTTCTTTCTTATTTTTGGATCTAGTTTCTTATAACAAACAGACCAAAACACACAGAATCTAGTTTTTTGTTTTGTTCTATTTTGTTTGTTTTTTTTCATGTTTTGTTCCGTTTTTATTTCTTTTTTAATTTAATTTTATTTTTTGTATGTTCCAAGATTCATTGTTTATGCACCACACCCAGTGCTCCATGCAATACGTTTTTATTTCTGATTTTTTTTCTGTTGTCGTTGTTATTGTTGTTTCTTCTCTTTCTTTCTTCTATTCTATTCTAGAAAAACTGATGAAATGGAGAAATTCACCCCAAAAGAAAGAACAGGAGTTGGTAATCCAGATTTAATCAATACAGATATAAGAAAGATGTCTGAACTAGAATTTAAAAGAATGATTATAAAGGTACTAGCTTGACTTGAAAAAGCATGGAAGACACTAGAGAATCCCTCACTGTAGAAATAATAGTACCAAGATCTAGTCAGGCTAAAATTAAAAATGCTGTTACCAAGATGTAGTCCCAAATTGAGGCTATAAAAACAGGGATGAACAAGGCAGAAGAGTGGGTCAGTGATATAGAAGATAAAAAGATGGAAAACAAGGAAGCTGAAAAGAAGAAGAAAGAAAACTCTTGGATCACCAAGGGACACTTAGAGAACTTGTCAATTCCATAAAGCAAAATAACATCTAGATAATAGGGGTCCGAGAAAATGAAGAATAGAAAAAGGGGGAACAAAGTTTATTTGAACAAATTATAGCTGAGAACTTCCTTAATCTGGAGAAGGAAACAGGCATTCAAGTCCAGGAGGCACCATGAACCTCCCTCAAAATCAATAAAAACAGGTCAACACTGCAATATATAAGAGTGCACCTTGCAAGTTTCAAAGATAAAAAGAAAATCCTGAAAGCAGCTTAGGACAAGAAGTCCTTAAACTATAAACTTTATGTGTCCTTAGACACATAAAGGCTGGCAGTAAACCCGTCCACAGAGACATGGCAAGCCAGAAAGGACTAGCATGATATATTCAATGTGTGAAATGGGGGGGACATGTATAGCCAAGAATACTTTATCCAGGAAGACTGTCATTCAGAATAGAAAGAGAGAGAAAGAGTTTCCAAGACAAACAAAAACTAAAGGAATCTGTGAACACTAAACAATCCCTGTAAGAAAGATTGAAGGCAAGCCTTTGAGTGGAGAGAGAGTGAAAAGTAACAAAAACCAGAAAGGAAGAGAGACGATCTACAGGAACAACAACTTTAATGTAAAACAACGGCACAAAATTCCTATCTTTCAATAATTACTCTGACTGTAAATGGATTAAATGCTCCAATCAAAAGGCAGAGGGTAAAAGAATGGATAAAAAAAAGACCTATCAATATGCTCTCTTTAAGAAATCATTTTAGACCCAAAGTCATCTCCAGATTGAAACTGAGGGAGTAGAGAACCATTTATCATGCCAAAGGACATCAGAAGAAAGCTGGAGTAGCCATCCTTAAAGCAAACTAGATCTTGAAACAAAGACTGTAATGAAAGATGAAGAAGGACACTAATCCTAATAAAAGGGCCTATCCAACAAGATCTAACAATTGAAAATATTTTTGCCCCCAACATGGAAGCACCCAAGTATGTAAACCAATTAATAACATAATTTAAAGAAACTCATTGATAATAATATATTAAGTAGGGGACTTTAACACCCCTCTCACTGCAATGGACAGGTCATCCAAGCAGAAGAGCAATAAGAAAACAAGGGCTTTGAATGACACACTGGACCACATGAGTTTCAGAATAATACTCAAAGCATTCCATCCCAAAGTAGCAGAATACACATTCTTCTAGTGTGCACAGGAACATTCTCCAGGGTAGATCACATACTGGGTCCCAAATCAGGTCTCAACTGGTACAAAAAGACTGAGATTATACCATGCATATTTTCAGACCACAATGCCTTCAAACTTGATCTCAATAACAGTGGAAAATATGCAAGGAACACAAAAACAAGGAAGTTAAAGAGCATCCTACTAAAGAATGAATGGTCAACCAGGAAATAAAAGAAGATTTTTTTAAAAAATACTGGAAACAAATGAAAATGTAAAAATGACAATTCAGAGCCTTTGGGATGCAGCAAAGATGGTCCTAAGAGGGAAGGATATACCAATACAGGCCTTCCTCAAGAAACAAGAAAAGTCTCAAATACACAACCTAATCTTATACCTAAAGGAGCTGGAAAAAGAATAGCAAATAAAGCCTAAATCCAGCAGGAGACAAGAAATAATTAAGATTAGAGCAAAAATCAGGAGGAGGGGCAAGATGGCAGAGAAGTGGGAATCCCTCTTTTAACGGGTCTCCTAAAGTGAGCTAAGTATCTATCAGAACACTCTGTACACCCATAAAATCAGCCTGAGAAGTCAGATTATACACTTCTGGATCTCTACAGGGGCAGGAGATCATCAGCAGAGAGGTAAACGAAGTGGGAGCAATCAGATTGATATCAGAGGAGAAACAGAAGGGGGGAGGGAGCCACCAGAAGCGACACAGTGGAAAGTAATACCCCAATACAAAAATGCCCTGTCCTTGGGGACCAGCATTAACTTGGAGTCTGGTTAAAAGCACTCAAAAAGAACAAAAGGACTTAAGGGGAAACTGGTGGAATCGGGAATCCACAGGCACAGTCCTGAGCCCACGGTCCCAGAACGGTCACAGCCGGCAACCATCCATGCTTGCGAGACCCCGGCGGGGGCCCCTGTCCGTGGTCCCTGGGCCTGTGTCTTTCCCCCACCTGGGCTGAGCGCACCCCTGCCCGCGCTTGAGAGAACTTGTGGACGCCGGCCAGCGGTCTCTGAATCCGCAGCCATCTGAGACTTGCACCACTGCTGGGTCTTGAGCGTGGACCCCAGACAGCAGTCCTGACAGCCACCAGGATCAGGCTTCCCAGAACAAAGATTCCTTGCGGTCTTGGTGGCACAGGGGTGCAAAGACAAGCGGGAGCCTCCAGGAGCACTGAGACGGTGACTGGGAGTGCGCACCTCCTATAGGAGGTTGCTGAGTTCAGCAGAGATTGCAGAGGGGGAGTCTGTGTGTTCTGGACCATCTGGGGGGGAGCAGACTGAGGATCCTCTCTGAGGCAAAGGACTTGTGCAGAGTTGTGGGGTTTTTTTCCATTAGCCCTCTGAAAAGCCTCAAAAAGCCACCCAAGAACAAAAACCACCAGAGAACAAAAACCTGAAAAAACAGTTTTCACAGAGCCCAGTCCCTTGATGGGGGGGAAGGCAACTCAGCCCAAGCAAGACTGACTAAAAAACAGCATGGGAGGCCCCTTCCCCAGAAGACAAGCCAAAAGAACAAGTGAACAATAACCATAGGGTCCCCATAAAACTGTAAAACCCCAACATCAGGGGGAAACAATATATTAAGCCCCCGGTATTGCCCCTAAACCTGTATATTTCATAGATACAACTTTTTTTAATTCCTTCTCACAATTCTTTTTTTATTATTTTAACTTACTTACTATTACAACTAGATATTTAATACAACATATTACATAATAACTTAACTTGAACTTTTTCATACATATACCTGGGATTCTTTTTTCTTGTTTTCTTTCAGATAGATAGATAGATAGATAGATAGATAGATAGATAGATAGATAGTTAGATAGAGATAGAGATAGAGATAGAGATAGAGATATAAACTTCAAGGTAATCTTTTTTCCCTATTCAATATTACCCTTTATATATAAGCCAGTTTTAATTTCCCTGTATCTTGGGAAAGTTGAGTCCTTTAACAGAGATAACAAGATACACCCAGAAAGTACTAAAATAAACTTCCTCACCCACATCAAGGGTTTATAACCACCTACTCATCTTATTCTTCTGTCACCGTTTCTGTGTATTTGCTTTTGTTTTTGTACCATATAAAGCTTATTCTTGGGATTCATTTTGGCTGGGTTTTTCTTCTTTTTTCTTTCTTGTCTCTTACTTTCAGTCTTATTGTTCATTCACTTTTGGTTTATGGACCTTATAAATCTCACTATTGGGACTCATTTTGGCTGGGGTTTTTTTTCCTCTCTTTCTCTCTTTTTTTTTTCTTTTTCTTTTTTTTTTTTATTTTATTTTTATTATTTGCCCAAGGGGTACAGGTCTGTGAATCATCAGGCTTACATCTTTCACAGCCTTCACCAAAGCACAAACCCTCCCTCTTTTTCTTTTTGATGGTGACTTCTGATTGCCCCAAAACTTTCCAAGGGGTACCTTGACTGGATCATGGTTAGTATATTCATGTATTCATCTCCTCAACCACCTCTCACCAAATGACTAGGAGGAGGAACAGTCAGCAGAAGAAAAATTCAGAGACTGTGACCTCTGCCACAGAACAATTGGATATGGACACAAACAATATGTCAGAAATGGAATTCAGGGTAAAAATTGTCCAGGCAATGGCTAGATTGGAGAAGACCATTAGTGGCAACATAGAATCTCAAAGGGCAGGAGTAGGAGGTGATCTGGCAGAATTCAAAAATACTATCAAGGAGATCCAATCTAATCTAAATACTCTAACAGCGAGGATAACTGAGGCAGAAGATTGAATTAGTGATTTAGAAGAGAGACTGATAGAAAAGCAGTATCAGGAGGAGGCATGGAACTAACAACTTAGAAGCCATGAAAATAGAATTAGGGAAATAAATGACACCATGAAATGTTCCAAAATCAGAATTACTGGGATCCCTGATGGGGTGGAAAAAGAAGACTAGAAGATATATATTGACCAAATACTGGATGAAAATTTCCCTAATCTGGGCAATGGAACAAGTGTTCATGGCAGAGAGGACATCCCCCAAGATCAATGAGTCTAGAAAGATGCCCAGACACTTAATTGTGAGATTCACAAATCATAAATTCAGACAGGAGTTCTTAAGGGGAGCTAGGGAGAAGAGATTCCTTACATACAGAGGAAGGACCATCAGAATAACATCAGACCTGTCCACAGAAACTTGACAAGCCAGAAAGGGCTGGCAAGACATATTCAGGGCATAAAATGAGAAGAATATGTAGCCAAGAATATTTTATCCAGCAAGGTTGACATTCAGAATGGATGGAGAGATAAAGAGCTTCCAAGATCAGCAAGGTCTAAAATATTATGTGACCACCAAGCTGACACTATAAGAAATATTAAGGGGGGGTTCTATAAAAGAAGAAAGAACCCAAGAGTGACATAGAACAGAAAGTTACAGAGACAATGTATGGAAACAAGGACTTCACAGGCAACATGATGTCAATAAAAACTTACCTTTCAATAATCACTCTCAACGTGAACAGCCTAAATGCTCCCATAAAAAGGCACAGCGTTGCAGACTGGATAAAATGACACGATCCATCCATATGCTGTCTATAAGAGACACATTTTGAACCTAAAGATACATCCAGACTGAAAGTGAAGGGATGGAGAACCATCTTTCATGCCAATGGGCCTCAAAAGAAAGTTGGGGTAGTGATTCTCATATCAGATAAATTAGATTTTAAGCTAAAGACTGTAATCAGTGATACAGAAGGCCACTACACATTCTTAAAGGGTCTATCCAACAAGAAGATCTAACAATTGTAAATATTTATGCCCCAAACATGGGAACAGCCAACTTCATAAGCCAACTGTTAAACAAAATAAAGAGTCATATTGACATGAATACATTAATTGTAGGAGATCTTAACACACCACTCTCAGCAATAGATAGATCATCTAAACAGAAAATCAATAAAGAAACAAGAGCTTTGAATGACACATTGGGTCAGATAGACCTCATAGATATATACAGAACATTCCACCCTAAAACAACAGAATGCTCATTCTTCTCAAGCGCACATGGAACTTTCTCCAGAATAGCCCACATACTTGGTCACAAATCAGGACTCAATCGATAACAAAAGATTGTGCCCTGCATATTCTCAGACCACAATGCTTTGAAACTGGAACTCAACCACAAGAAAAAGTTTGGAAGGAATTCAAACACTTGGAAGCTAAAGACCATCCTGCTCAAGCATGTTTGGATCAACCAGGAAATCAAAGAAGAACTTAAACAATTCATAGAAACCAATGAAAATGAAGACATATCGGTCCAAAACCTACGGGATACAGCAAAGCTGGTCCTAAGGGGGAAATACATAGCCGTCCAAGCCTCACTCAAAAAAAACTGAAAGATCCTGGGGGCGCCTGGGTGGCTCAGGGGGTTAAGCCTCTGTCTTTGCCTCAGGTCATGATCTCAAGATCCTGGGATCTAGCCCCGCATGGGGCTCTCTGCCCAGCAGGGAGCCTGCTTCCCCCCTCTCTCTCTGCCTTCCTCTCTACCTACTTGTGATCTCACTCTCTCTGTCAAATAAATAAATAAAATCTTTTAAAAAATTGAAAGATACCAAATACACCAATTCTATTTACACCCCAAGGAGTTGGAAAATCAACAACAAATTAAGCCAACCCCACGCACAAGAAGGGAAACAATTAAGATTAGAGAAGATATCAATGAGTTAGAAACTAGAGATACAGTAGAACACATCAACGAAACTAGAAGCCGGTTCTTTGAAAAAATTAATAAGATCAACAAACAACTGGCCAAACTAATCCAAAAGAAAAGAGAGAGGACTCAAATTAATAAAATTATGAATGAAAAGGGCGAGATCACGACTAACACCAAGGAAATAGAAACAGTCATCAGAAATGATTATCAACAGTTATAGGCCAATAAGTTAAGCAACCTAGAAAAAAATGGATACATTCCTAGAAACCTATAAACGTCCAAGACTGAAACAGGAAGAAATTGACAGCCTGAATAGACCAATATCTAGTAACAAGATTGACGTGGTGATCAAAAACCTCCCAAAAAACAAGAGTCCAGGACCTAACGGGTTCCCTGGGGAATTCTACCAAACATTCAAAGAAGAAATAATACCTATTCTCCTGAAGCTGTTTCAAAAAATAGAAACAGAGGGAAAACTTCCAGACTTTTTCTATGAAGCCAGCATTACCTTGACCCCAAACCAGGCAAAGACCCCATCAAAAAGGAGAATTTAAGAACAATATCCCTGATGAATATGGATGCCAAGATTCTCAACAAGATCCTAGCTCATAGGATCCCACAGTACATGAAAAAGATTATCCACCATGACCAGGTGGGATTTATTCCTGGGATGCAAGGGTGGTTCAACATTCCCAAAATAATCAATGTGATAGAACAAATCAATAAGAGGAGAGAGAAGAACCACATGGTCCTCTCAATTGATGCAGAAAAAGCATTTGACAAAATGCATCAGTTCCTGATTAAAACTCTTCAAAGTATAGGGATAGAGGGAACATTCCTCAACTTCATAAAATCTATCTGTGAAAAACCCACAGCAAATATCATTCTCAGTGGGGAAAAACTGACAGCCTTCCCATTGAGCTCAGGAACACGACAAGGATGCCCACTCTCACCACTCTTGTTCAACATAGTACTAGAAGTCCTAGCAACAGCAATCAGACAACAAAAAGAAATAAAAGGCATTCAAAATGGCAAAGAAGTCAAACTCTCTCTCTCTTTGCAGATGACATGATACTTTGAATGGAAAACCCAGAAAACTCCACCTCCAAACTACTAGAACTTCTACAGCAATTCAGTAATGTGGCAGGATACAAAATCAGCCCACAGAAATCAGTTGCTTTCCTATATACTAGCAATAAAAATATAGAAAGAGAAATTAGAGAATCAATTCCATTTGCTATACCACCAAGAACCATAAGATACTTGGAATAAACCTAACCAAAGAGGCAAAGGATCTTTACTCAAGGAATACAGAACACTCATGAAAGAAATTGAAGAAGATACAAAAAGATGGAAAAGCATTCCATACTCATGGATTGGAAGAATAAACATTGTTAAAATGTCTATACTGCCCAGAGCAATCTATACTTTCAATGCCAACCCAATCAAAATTCCACTGGCATTTTTCAAAGTGCTGGAACAAACAATCCTAAAATTTGTATGGAACCAGAAAAGACCCCAAATCGCTAAGGAAATGTTGAAAAAGAAAAACAAAGCTGGGAGCATCACATTGCCTGATTTCAAACTTTACTACAAAGCTGTGATCACCAAGACAGCATGGTACTGGCACAAAAACAGACACATAGACCAATGGAACAGAGTAAAGAGTCCAGATGTGGACCCTCAACTTTATGGTCAAATAATCTTCGACAAAGTAGGAAAAAATATCCAGTGGAAAAAGACAGTCTCTTCAATAAATGTTGCTGGGGAAATTGGACAGCTATGTATAGAAGAATGAAAATCGACCATTCTCTTACACCATACACAAAGATAAACTCAAAATGGATGAAAGACCTCAACATGAGGAAGGAATCTATTAAAATCCTAGAGGAGAACATAGGCAGTTACCTCTTTGACATCAGCCACAGCAACTTCTTTCAAGACACGTCTGCTTGATCTCTCTGATATGAGGAACTTGAGGGGCAGGGTGGGGGGCTGTGGGGGGTAGGGAGGGAAAAATAATGAAACAAG